>AWOL01S0144809.1:0-18601 GCA_000715115.1 Nicotiana otophora
CGTCACCGCAGTAAAGGGCAACGACCTCACCAAAGAGTAGGTGTCCTCCATCTTGTTAAAAACGTTCGGTGAAACTCTCACAAGGGGAGCATTGAGGTAGTACTCCCAGTTGTCGACCTACTCGATAGAAACATTCGAGGAGATGGTGAACACATTCGTAACAGCTCATGCTAGAGCCAAGAAGGCCGAAACCAGGGTAAACGACGTTTTCGCCATCAGGCAATCTCTGGGGGAAGGATTGAGGGACTTCTCAGCTTGGTTCAACAGAGTAAGGAAGACCTTACCAAATGTCTCTAAAGGAATGGCCATAACAGCCTTCAAGAATGGGCTAAATAGAGAAGGTTCGAGGGCGACCAAAAAGTTGCTAAGCCGATTGATGAAATACCCACCAGCCACCTGGGTCGAGATCTATGACGCTTATTGTGTCGAGGTTAGAGCAGACGATGAAGACCTTAATGGACTAACATGACGGCTCATCTCAGTGCAATCCAAACCCAATAGGGAACGTAGGGATAATACGAGGAGAAGCCCTCCAATGCTGCGACCAAGCAGAGATCGGCATCAACCTTACATCAAGCCACTCGTTCCACTGCGAAGACGCCCCACTAGGTCAAGATCAGACACCCCTAGAAGCGACCGAGGTATGGTTCCTTTACTATCTGCTCATAATTTCTGCGTGTCACCTAAAGATGTGGTCTATGCGCTCGAGAAGCTCGGACCGAAGGTGAAATGGCCATTGAAGATAAGGTCCAACCTGAACACAAGGAAATCAGACGCCTTCTATGAGTTCCACCAAGACCGACGGCACAAGACCGAGTATAGCCACGTGTTATTCTTCTACAACAAGGACACTATTGATACCCAATTTTGCCATCATAGTTTATAAAATATAATATATACTCTCAAAATATATTTTTTGCGTCATTACCCAATTTACAAGAGTATTTTCTATAATTTTTCATAATTGTTAAATCTTTAAAATTGATTTTCTTGCATTTAAAATGTTTACATATTTATTAATTACCCGTTCAAATTATTTTTGCGATGACTTAATCATCTAAATTTATTATTTATACCCACATGTATGTTTTATAATATTTTACTTTATTCCATATAATTACATTTGTATTTTTTAACTTTTTACATAATTTTGCAATATTAGCCTATATTCTATACATTATTATATTTATTATATTATTTACGCTAAAATAGCATTTTTATATTTTTATAATATTAAGATATTATTTTCAATCATTTTAATACATAAGTAATATTTTTATTATTCACTAATTACTTTTTATAAATTATTATAAGCAAATTTTGTATATTTAATTTATAGCCCAATACAGGACTAATTTCCGACAAATATCAGGCCCAAAGTATTTGGCCCATCCCAACTCACCCTTCAGAGGCCCAAGACCAAATAGCCCTCTTTAAAAACCCGGTCGACACCCATGTAAATGACCCACCTCACTTTTTCCCTCTATCTCAGCCGTTGATCTTAGAGATCAACATCCCACATCCCACAAACCATCTCCCATATTTAATAAACCAAACCCAAACCCAAATGCTAACGCCCATTTTCCCTGAGACGCCGCCTCCAAATACTCCATATCCTCTTCTTCTCAAACCCTAGCAGCCGCCTCCCTTATTCTCTCCAACTCCGATCCTAATATGGAATCTCTCAGTGATTTTCCTTTCATATATGCTCTGTCTCTTCGTTACTTACATGGTTATGGTATCACCTAGTACTTGCCTATTTTTGGCAAGTACCAGGTCTTGAATCAAGTGCAATCATCTCCAAATCTTCAAGATACAGACGGTGTTTTGTCTATATATATTCATTACCAGGCTATATGGGTCCTATTCAGTGAGATCCTTGACTGATTGTGTTCTCCTTCTTGAACTAGGGTTTACCCGATTTTTCTCCTAAATTGATTCTGGACTGATTTTGCATGCTTTTCTTTCCTTGTTTGTGTTCGCTTAACTATGTTTTCTTGTTTGTTCGTTCAATTTTTACTACTACATAAACCCCCTTCCCAGTTCCCCTTCCAAGTCTTAAAGACTATTATTTGACTATTGTTACTACTACTATTACTCTCTTACTCTCACTCATTCTATTGTTCTAAAACTTGAGACCTTGGCCGGCTAAAAGCCAAGGCCACCAGAATTCGATTGTTGCTCATTTCTCAATATGAGCACTGCTCGGGATTCACTTGAAACCCTTGGGAACTCCAACGTAATGAGATTCTGAGAGTCCTACTGTTCTCTCCTTACTACTGCTAGTTGATTGCAGCTGGAACTTAATTTTCTCATTTTTTCGTTCGTTAATTTGCAACTGGTGAGTACCTTGACTCTTCCAATTCTATTCTCTTTACTTGTGGTCATGCTCTGAACATCCATGTCGTTCGAACTTTGTGAACCAATATGATTTCAACGTGGTGTTATCTTTATTTGCAATCCTATCCGCCTTGAAGTTAGTCGATGGTCCTATATTTTCTACCATCTAAACTTGCCTATATCCTAAACTTGGACATCTGCTCACTATGTATAACTTCTGATCATCTTGAACCTGTCTAGTCTATTATGTTTATGTATATATGAGTTTCCTATGTTTGTTGCTTGTCCAAATTCCTGGCTTGCTTTGGATTCTTATGTTAAAACTCCTAGGACACTAATCCATGCCCAGAAATTGTTCGACTGTACTTCTGCACACAAAGTCACTTATGCACAACTTGCTACTTGCTCACTTTCTTAAATTGTTTGACTGTACTTCTGCACACAAAGTCATTTGTAATAATGTTGCCCTTGGATTTTCTTAATTAGCTTTCTTATTAGCATTTCTGCTTGCCATTAACTGACCTCCCATTCTTAGTTAAGTTTTACCTTGCATCCTTATGCTGAGGTCTTCTTTTGAAGACTACTGTTGGTATCTACCTCTCGAGCATGTCATTGCTACTTGTTAATCTTCTTAGAATCAATTCATGACCCTTCTTCTTTGAACTCTCTTGCTTGATCTCTTTGTTTTATAAATTCTTATTTTGCAAGACTCTTGTAATTAATCATATGTATCCTAAGAAGCCTGTTACTTTGAATTTTCTTGCTAATATAAAAGCCCATGTGTATGCCTATTCTATATATTCTATATATCCTCTACATCTTACGTGTCTCTATGTGAAGTTCAATTGTGTGCCTTGTCCTTGGGATGTTTAGAATTCTTGCTCCTGCTAGTTGTAGTATTAAGGGACAAATGTGCGTACACTCCTCCTTAGAATTTGAGTCATCCTAAATGATTTTGGTTTGCATAAATATCCATTCATGTCTTCATTAGCTGTAATTAGTAGTGAATGGACAAGAGAATTGTTTAGTTGTTGGGCCTCGGCTGTTGAATCTGATTCTTGGTACTTTGATTTTGAGCACACTATCTGCGCCTAGGGTATAGACCTGTCCGAGTTTTAAAGCCTATGTAAAGGCCCAGAAAGAATCGATGGGTTATGTTATACTTATGCTGGAACAGTAATTACTGTATTTGGGCTTGTAGTTATCCTATTAAGTCTATAATTGTTCTTTTATTCTATTTGGGCATGTAATAATCTGTAATAACGAATAATGGGCAAGTAGTTAAAATGGGTGGCTAGGATATTTTAATTTTCATATAGAAGGGTAGAGAACATGTTGTTTGTTGTTTTTGTTTAGTGCGCTTTATTTTTGTGCACCGATAGAAATCATGCTTTATAGGAATCACACACACTTCACTCAACCTGTCTAATACTTGTACACCATTCAAAACATGTTAGTTTGAGTATTTGCTATACTTGTTTCCATGTCTACTATTGTGCACACTTAGACAATATGATTATAGGATGCAATAACACATGTTTCGCTAATCTAGATACCATGTCTATAGGGCTTCAACTAATTAATCAATCAGTGGCTTCTATTGCTTTTATTATACTGCTTACCTAGATATCATGATTGTAGGATCTTAATCAATTAATTGACTACTTTTGCTGCTTTGTTGTACTACCATACTTAGATGACATGCGTATAGGGATAAAGTATTATAAAATGAGATTCAATTGTCACCCATAGAAATTCTGCCTATAAGATATTCACACACCTAAGAAGCATGTTTATAAAATCAGCGTTGTTAATTCTGAGCTTGCAGACAGTTGCATCACCTCATCGTGCGAATAATTAGAGATCATCCCTATAGGACCTGTGATACCTTCAATCTGCCAATACATTAGTCTAAAGCTGCAATGCTACCTGTGTAATACTGGAAATCAAAATAATATAAAGACCATGTCTATAAGACTTAATGACTTTAGCGTGTTCTAATTTAAAATTGTCTGCCACCTAATGTATGAATCTGCCTGCGTGCAATTTGCTACTTATGTGTGGAGGTCAACTTGAGCCATTTATTGGCTTTATGTGAAGTCCTATATGTTTTGAATGCACGCCTAGTTTTATCATTTTGAGCATCCTACGTAGAGTCTAGAACCACCCTAAACAGTAGGTCCAAAGCCTCTTGGACCATAGGTATGGGATGGGTAGTGCACGCATAGGACACGACCTAGAATTGAATTAGAGCGCCTTTAGGTAAACAACTTTAATATAGTAATCGGGTAGCAGGAGATGATAGTCTGTGCCCGCTGGATAATATAAGTAACCCCTACCTAAAGGGAGTTGTGTTGTATTATTTATGTTGCACGGGGTGATCCTT
The DNA here is from genome assembly GCA_000715115.1 of Nicotiana otophora. Taxonomy (NCBI): domain Eukaryota; kingdom Viridiplantae; phylum Streptophyta; class Magnoliopsida; order Solanales; family Solanaceae; genus Nicotiana; species Nicotiana otophora. The sequence goes on from AWOL01S0144809.1 coordinate 4,727, forward strand.
TAGGCTAAAATACATAGGGCCCCCCTCGTTTATATGTTCATTGTTCACACTTAGTCATTAAATATAGAATAATTAAGTTGTATCTTGTAACCTCTAAGGACTTGTATTGATTATCAATATATAGTTTAATTGTTGTCCGATTTTCTTTGCACTTATTTATAATAGAACCTTTAAATTCCTTGTCTTCTCTCACTCATATGATCACTTAGGACAATTATAATCCGATAATCCCACATAGTGTAAACTTCGACTGGGACCCACAGTTGTGGGCCTCGAAGAATGTCTAACCCCTTCTTTTTGAGGTAATTTGATCCCTTAGCTGAACTTTGGTGACATGGACTAGTTAAATAGAGTTATTTGAAAATAGGTACCCTAACGCACCTTAAAATCATTAGGTGGCGCCTCACCTATTTTAATACCCATTTAAAAGAGTAGTCACATGTCGAAACCCGCTTTCGAGAGAGAGAGAGAGAGAGAGAGAGGGGTGTGACATCATGTCGACTCTACTGGGGAATTACAATTAGGCTCTTACCATAATGAAGTTGACTTATGTAGATTATTTTATGACATGTACATCCTTTCCCTTATTTTCCTTTATTTGTTTAGATTGCTATGACATGTATATCTCCTCCCTTATCTCCCTTTCTTTGTTTAAATTACTATGACATGTACATTCTCCCTCAATTTTCTCCATCTTGTTTAAGATCGCTATATCATGTCTCTCCCATCCGTATCTCCCTATTCGCTTCATTTAATTATGTTATCGCACATTTTCATGAGTTAATCTAACTTCCCTCTTTTGTCTTTCATTTTTTTTCTTTTCTTTCTCCTATTCATCTTTATCATATTAATTACTGTCTTTTTTTACGTGCTTTCATCATCTGGCAACGTGTTACTATTTTTTGTAAACCCCATGCTTTCAATATCATACTCCACCCATACTTATTATCAATATAGCGGCGCTTGATGAGTGTCCACGCTTTCTTAAAAACACCTTTTTAAACCAGAAAGGCTTATTTGTGATAGACTGGTCGATCAACGGTGCAGTCGACGCTCTCGTGCCTTTGCTTCTCAAGTTGTCCACTTGAGAGTACCTGTCTAGACCTTTCTAGAAACCATACTCTAATTTGAAATGCACATGCATCATGCTAATCCTATTTCGGATTGAGACGTCATTGACGCATCAACCCACTTAGATGAACCTTGTCCAAAGTCCAACGGGATTTCCATAATCCCAAAGGACACCATCATATTATGTGCCTTACTTGGAGAAAACATGCCAACATATTAATCATTATTGCGTAAATAGTCGAATGTGGATGGGGAAAGGGCTAACTTTTATTTGTTTACAGAAAAGAAAGCACAAAATCCCCAGGTTCAGTATAGTCTAGAATATCCTGCCCCTGCTAATTGACTGGTGAAACAACCTTGCACTTTGTGATAAAAACCATGTGAGGAGGGTACTGGTAACCTGCCATCTTTGCTAAACATTCAACTAAACAGGGGACTGATCGAGGCTACTACCATGTTCTGGGATGAGAAGAGAGCTATTTTTCGATTTGGCAATATAGAAATGACTCCTCTCCTAGAAGAAATAGGGGGTTTCACCAAGTTACCATGGGATAGTCTAGGACTATTAGTGCCAGAAAATTGCACTCCACGCGGTCTTTTGAAAATATTGGGTTTAAAGAAGAACGCTAAACTGGTTTTATGAAGAAATCATACATTTCCTTTGAATTTCTCTATGAGCGTTATGGGCATAGCAAATCATATCGCCTTCATCATGAGGAGCTATCCATTACCTCTTTGGGATGGGTGCACCGCCGGGTCTATGTCTTCATAGTCTATTTTTTGGGTTTGTTGATCTTTCTAATGCAAGGGAAAAGAATTCATACTCGCGTAGCCATGGTCGCCAGGACCTTAATGGAGGATACCGAGGGGAAGAAATACACTATCATCCTTATGATCTTAGCTAAGATGTACCGTGCTCTAGATCGGTGCAAGCATAGGTTCGGACACTTCGAGGGTTGTAATTGCTTACTACAAGTTTGGCTGCTGGAACACTTTGAGAGGGGTGATTATCGCTAGGAGCTTCTGCGAAGGTCACTGAATGACTACATAGCCAGTCATCATTAAAGAAGATGACATTCATTCCTGACAGGTTTGCAAAGCCTGTAAATGCTGTAGGCTGGGTGTATTTCTTCAGCAATTTGACAGACGAGCAAGTGTATTGGATGTTTGAATGGTTTCCTAGTGAGTTCATCATCAGATCCAAAGGAACTACTCATTTAGTACTGATCGGACTGCAAGACATCTACCCTTATGCACCTATAGGGGTAATGAGGCAAGCTGGGAGGAAACAAGTTATACCTTGGGTTTCTAACATGATTCAGTATAAAGTAGATTTTATGTCTTCCCATTCAAGTTTGAAGCCCAACACATGTGGAACCAAAAGATCATCATGGAGGGAGAGACTATTAAGCCATACAGGTATCCCGTCGATCATATGTACTACTATCTCTCACGGTTGGAGGACAATATAGCCGGGGACGTCAAACCGGGGGTCAACTTGAACGATATGATCATAGATGAGGTGGTTGAGGCGTAGGTGAAGTATAAGAGGCTACGTAAAATGGTGTTTGAATCTGAAGCTAAACATCTAGAACAACATAAGGGGATATGGAAGCGATTAGAGAATGTAAGGAGATTACAAATAAGTTAACAGAGAGGTTAGAACATCTAGAGCAAGGACTGATGGATCTAGAGGGGAAGATGAGAAAGAGGCTTTGGGATTGTCAAGGCATGGATACAGATGCAAGAGGGAAGTTGGAAATGGCGTACTTGATACTCGACATGTGTGATCTGGATAACGTGATTGGTGGAGTCAAGAGAGCCAAGAATGGAGAAGGTCCTTCAGAGACCAAGTCGGCTAGGAGATAATGTTCTTTACTGCTTTCTAGATTAGATTAGATTTCTATGTAATAAGGCTTAACACCATTAGTGACTTTAATTATTATTTTTTGATTTAGTGAGAATGATATGGCTTATTTTCTCATTAATGGAATGAGACAAACATTGGCATGAGTTTTGTCCAAGTCTATGTGTCGATTAGGCCTACATCAAGCACAACGAGGTCCCCAAACTAGGACGTGGATATTTGTATGACCTTACGTGATACCTACTTAAATATTGCAAGCACTCTTTTACTTCATATTACTGACTTGGTTTCCTTTTGATTTTTATTTCTTTTGATTACTCCCATTCCCAAAGGTTGGTTCATGCATTCTTACATTATCAACATACCATACCAGATCCATAGGTCCTCCACCTAGCGATCCGAAAAGCAAAGGCAAAGGCAAAGGCAAAGGCAAAGGCAAATGGGAGATAGATGATCTAAGTGGTAACCAAAAATACAATGCTACCATGGCAGAGAATGTTGAAAGCTCGGACGGAAGAAGTACGCCAGGACAGAATGAGTTGGTCTTACGTTTGGAATAGAAAATCTTGGAGCTGCAGGGTGAGTTGGAGCAAGTCCGAAATCTCACAAACCTCTCCCATACTCTAAATGTTCCTGACATCAACCAACAAAACACAATCACTTAGAACCAAACACTACCGCAAAACACCCAAAACCAAAATTCACCACCCATAGCTCCACAAAATCCTCCTGTAACCTACCAGTATCATAATCCCGCACCTCCTTAAAATCTTAATCCACCACCAGTGCAAACCCCTCAACAACTCCACCATCACCCAACCCAATATCTACAAACCACCATTTATCACACTCCTCAAAACGCACCACGACTTACCCCTGATCCCCCTCAAACCTCAATCAACGATCACCCATATACCCAAGTTCCAAGAACTCACCAAGGCAACCTGATATACGTGAAAACCTTATCCCATACCCCGCAACATACCCTATACATACCTGAGCCATCCGAGAAGGACCTGCTCATTCGAAACATGGCAGAGGATCTCAAGAAACTAGCATGGAGAGTCCAGAGTGTTAAAGACGGGAAGGGCATTGAAGGTTTAAACTATAAAGATTTATGTATCCAACCAGATATAGAATTGTCGGAGGGTTACAAACCTCCCAAGTTTGAGATGTTTGATGGCACCGGTGATCCTAAGGTACATCAGAGAACCTATTGTGACAAGCTTGTGGAAGTGGGTAAAAATGAAAAGATCTGCATGAAAATATTCATGCGAAGTCTTACAGGAGACGCATTATCTTGGTAACTCAGCCAGAACCCGAAGAAGTGGGCGAATTGGGTAAGCATGGCATCAGATTTCATGGACAGATACAGGTTCAATACAGAGAATGCGCCGACTATTTTCTATATCCAGAACCCCAAGAAGAGGCCGACAGAAACCTTTCGCTAGTATGCTACTCGTTGGAGATTAGAGGTCGCTAAGGTGAGGCCACCACTTGAAGATGAGCAATGAACAAGTTCTTTGTCAGAGCTTAGGATCCGCAGTATTATGAAAGATTGATGGTTATAGAGAATTACAAGTTCTCAGACATCATCAAGTTAGGGGAAAGGATAGAAGGAGGAATCAATAGGAGAATGATGACCAATTTTGAGGCACTACAAGCCACAAACAAAGCCTTGGAATCAGAAGGTATCTCGAAGAAGAAAGAAGTGGGTGTCGTGATGGTATCGCAGGGCCATAAGTCTCCCCTCACATACCAAACACCCATACCCATATATTAACCCTCACCTCCAAAATACCAATACTCTTCCACCACCTACCAAACTTATAATACCCAAACTGCATATTACAATTCACCTCCTCCCGCCCGCCAAAACTACCCAAAGCCACGACCAAACTTTGACCGGAGAGCTCCCAGATAATACACCCCAATCACTGAAACCCATAGCCTAAATGTATGAGATACTAAAGGCTACTAGTTATGCCACCAACATTCCTGTTGTTGCTACTGAGAACCCAATAAAACATGTTCTTATCATTCAGGCATAAAATGTCATACCATTGAAAAATGTTGTATGTTGAAGGACAAGATTCAGACACTAATCAATATCAAAGTCATACAAGCAAAGGAAGATGTGCCAAATGTCCATAATAACTCTCTTCATGACCATAGGGGCAAGGTAATGAATGTGATAGAAACTGATGAGGAATGAGATCAAGAGGGATCTATCGGACTTATTCGACAGGGGGATGCTCCCAAAACATCTCATGTCACCCTTTCACTGATTGGGGTGAAAACCCAAGCACCGTTTGAGGTTGATATAGCTACACCTTTAACTATGATGGTAGCTCCAATATCGTCTTATAAGTCTGATGTCATCCCATGGGATTTTGTGATGGAGGCGAGAAGAAAAGGATAAGCCAAGATGGAAGAGACAGGTGTTGCTCAAGGTATGACTAGAACTGGCAGAGTTCATACACATGAGAATCTTGAAGGAACAAGCAAAGAAGCTACATCTAAACTGCATGTCATTGAGACAAGCAATGATGATCTTTGGGGAAAGGTACAAGCAAGGGATTACTCTGTTGTTGATCACCTGAACAAATCTCCCGCCCAGATATCCATCTTGTCGCTATTGCAAAATTTAGATGCGCACAAGAATGCCTTGATGAAAGTATTAAGTGAAGCTTATATGCCCATCGATATCACTAGTGGGGATATGGCTAACATGGTAGGATAGGTACTAGAGAGTCACAAAATTACATTCCACGAAGATGGGCTACCGCCAGAAGGGTTGAGTCATAACAAAGCGTTGTACATCACCGTGAAGACAAATTCATTACCAGGGTCCTGATACATGGAGGTTCGAGCCTGAACATATAGCCGCTGACTACTTTGAAAAGACTGGCAAGGGCCTTCATGAGATATGGATGAAAAACATGTATGTGAAAGTGTTCGATGGATCTTAGAGAGCCACTATCGGAGAAATCAACCTTGATATGCAGATGGGCCTGACCTGGTTTGACGTTGAATTCCAAGTGCTAGACATATCCGCCACTTATAACTTGTTTTTAGGACGACCATGGACACACACAGCTGGGGCAGTCGCTTCTACTCTATACCAGGCTGTGAAGTTCGAGTGGAATCATCAAGAGGTGATTATTCATAGAGATGGAAGCAACCCATCTACACCAACCAGACTGTGCAAGTCATCGAAAGCATGAGGAAATTGGGAGAAGAAACATACCACCGCATTGAGCGAGTAAATGCAATTGATAAGGATCGATGGTGGATCAACAAGATAGAAAGCATACTGATGTGGTTATGGTATGAACAAGGCAAGGGTCTTGGACGAAAGCTTCAGGAGAACACAGAACCTATACGACCGCAATGTCATGGCACAACCTTTAGTCTCGGGTATGAATATACTGTACAAGAATACCAGGATTGGAAACCACTGTGGCATACCGATTACTACCCATTATAATAACCCATACCATCGTTGCACCAGACATTCCACCAGACTGATGTAATCTGGGGATCTAAGGAAGACGAGGTTTTAGCTGCCATCAGGAAGTTGTTCTTGGACGAGGAAAATATGGATTGTAGTGCAATTTTAGAGGAGTAGGACCTTACCATTTGACAGTGGAAGAAGGAGCTGTTCTCAAAAACTGGACTACTGCACCATCCCGTGCTCGCCGAGTACCTGGGTAGCCTTGGCAGAATTAGCAAGATTTATTTTAAAATTATTTTTGGGCATTTAAGACATTTTCAATGCTTTGTTTTGAAATAATTACCCGAGTCATACTTATTGACAATTTTAAGTTTTATTAATGCATTGTTGCTTTTCGTTTATTTATTTTTATCTTTCTACATTCTTTTGAGTATAATTATTAGATATCCCGATTGTGACATGTGATGATGCAATATAAGGAAGGTGATTCAGAAGATGATATAATACCTGAGAAAATTGTCAAAGAAGTAGAAAATTTTGAGAACAAACCAAAAATAACTGAGGCAGTTAACTTAGGAGATTCTAAAGCGGTCAAGGAAACTCGCATACGCATTCATCTATCATTGTCAAAGAAGGAAGAGTACATCCAGTTTTTAAAAGAATATGAGGATATTTGTGCATGGTCCTACGATGACATGACTGGGTTAAGTACATTCATTGTAGCTCACAAGCTACCTACCAACCCCATGCATCCGCCGTTAAAACATAATCTCAAAAACTTCAGGCCAGATATGAGTCTGAAGATAAAGGAAGAGGTTACCAAGAAAATCAAAGATGAGGTCATTCGAGTTGTCGAGTACCTAACCAGGTTAGCCAACATTGTGTCGTTTCGAATAAGGATGTGAAAGTTAGGGTGTGTGTCGACTATCGACATCTGAACAGAGCAAGCCCTAAGGATGATCTCTCATTGCCTAACATACACATACTAATCGACAATTGTGCCAAGCATGAACTCCAGTCCTTTGTGGATTGCGTTGCAGGATATCACCAAATTTGGATGGACTAAGAGGACACCGAAAAGACAGCCTTCATTATGCCATGGAGGATATTTTATTACAAAATGATGCCATTTGATTTGAAGAATGTTGGGGCTACCTACATGAGAGTCATGGCGACTCTTTTCCACGACATAATACACAAGGAAATAGAGGTGTACGTGGATGATGTTATCATCAAATCTAAGAGAAGTTTGGATCATATAGCAGACTTGAGGAAGTTTTTTGACCTACTTTGAAAGTACAATCTGAAGTTAAATCCTGCAAAATGTGCTTTCGGAGTCCCTGCCGGGATGTTGCTAGGCGTGATAGTCAGTCGTCGTGGTATTTAGCTTGATCCGTCAAAAATCAAAGCTATTGAGGACTTGCCACTGCCAAAGAACAATAAGGATGTGATGAGTTTTCTAGGACGCCTCAATTATATCAGTCGTTTTATAGCACAATCAACGGTGATATGTGAGCTGATCTTCAAAATGCTGAGGAAAGATACTGCGACAAGCTGGACCGAAGAATGTCAAAAGTTTTTTGACAAAATCAAGAAGTACTTGTTAAGCCGCCCGTGTTGATCCCACCAGAGCCATGAAAACCTTTGTTGCTGTATCTATCCATGTTGGATGGAGCTTTTGGCTACGCCCGGGGGTAACATGATGAAAACGGGAGGAAGGAGCAAGCGATATATTATCTAATTAAGAAGTTCACACCTTACGAGGCCTGGTACTATTTGCTGGAGCGCACCTGTTGTGCTTTGACATGGATAGCCCAAAAGTTGTGACATTATTTATGTGTGTACACTACATATCTCATATCAAGGATGGGTCCACTAAAATACTATCTTTCAGAAACTCATGCCTACGGGTAAGTTAGCAAAGTGGCAGATATTGCTAAGTGAGTTCGACGTCATCTATATGACTCAGAAGGCGGTCAAGGGGCAAGAATTGGCCGATCCCTTGGCAGAGAACCTAGCAGACAGAGAATATAAACCATTGAAGACGTATTTTACCGATGAGGAAGTGTTGTTTATAGGTGAGGATATTGCCGAAACATATGATGGTTGGAGGATATTTTTCGACGTCGCAGCCAACTTCAAAGGAGTGGGAACTGGAGCTATTTTAGTATCAGAAACCGGTCAATATTATCCGGTATCCGCAAAGCTCAGATTCCCATGCACCAACAATATGACAGAATACGAGGCTTGCATCCTGGGACTCAGATATTCCATCGACATGAATGTTCAGGAGTTGCTGGTAATCGGAGATTCAGATCTACTGGTACACTAAGTAGTAGGAGAATGGGCTACCAAAAACACTAAAATATTGTCATACCTACATTGTGTGCAAGACTGATCAAGAGGTTCACGAAGATAGATTTCAAACATGTTTCAAGGATTCAGAATGAGTTCGCAGATGCATTGGCTACCTTGTCATCCATGATACACCATCCAAACAAGAATTGCATCGATCATATCCTGATAGAGATTCTCAAGCAGCCAGCTTATTGTGCTCATGTTAAAGAAGAGTTTGATGGAAATACATGGTTCCACGATATCAAGGAGCATTATGAGAAGGGGGAATACCTAGAAAATGCCACATACACCTAGAAGTGCACGCTTCAAAGATTGGCCAACCATTTCTTTCAGAGCGGAGGAATTCTGTATAGAAGGACTCCTAATTTGGGATTGTTGTGATATGTCGATGCCAAGGAGGCATCTAGATTGCTTGAAGAAATACAAGCTGGAACTTGCAGACCTCACATGAACGGTTTCATTCTAGCCAAGAAGATATTAAGGCCAAGAAGATACCACACCACAGTTCGTACATCAACTGGGGCAATCCCCTATCTACTGGTCTATGGTATTGAAGTTGTTATACCTGTCGAGGTATTGATACCTTCCCTAAGAATCATACAGTAAGTCGATCTCAGCGATGCGGATTGTATACGGAGCCGGTATAAGCAACTGGATCTCATTGATGGTAAGAGGATGAACGCAGTGTGTCACGATCTACTCTACTGGAATAGAATCGCAAGGGCTTTCAACAAAAGGGTTAGACCGAGGCAACTCACACCGGGGCAATTGGTGTTGAAACTAATCTTCCCGTATCAGGACGAACCAAAAGGGAAATTCTCACCTAACTGGCAAGGCCCTTACATGGTTCACCGAGTACTGACAGGAGGAGCGCTAATACTTGCAGAGATGGATGGAGAAATATGGCCAAAACCTATCAATTCGGACGCAGTCAAGAGATACTATGTTTAAGATTATGTTTGCACTTTCCTTTGATGTAGCCTAAACTTTCTGTGCACCGATAGAAATCATGATTTCTAGGAATCACACGCACTCCACTCAACATATCTAATACGTGTACACCATTCAAAGCACGTTAGTTTGAGTATTTGCTATACTTATTTCCATGTCTACTATTATGCACACTTAGAAAATATGCCTATAGGATGCAATAACACATGTTTCGCTAATCTAGATACCATGTCTATATGGCTTCAACTTATCAATCAATCAGTCGCTTCTATTGCTTTTATTACACTACTCACCTAGATATCATGACTGTTGGATCTTAATTAATTAATTTACTACTTTTGTTGCTTCGTTGTACTTCCACACTTAGATGATATGCATGTAGGGATAAAGTATTATAAAATCAGATTCAATTGTCACCCATAGAAATCCTGCCTATAAGATATTGTTACCCAGCTAAGAAGCATGTTAATAAAATCAGCGCTATTAATTCTGAGCTTTCAAACAGTTACATCACCTCATCGTGTGAATAATTAGAGATTAAGCCCTATAGGTACTGCAATACCTTTAGTCTGCCNCATATTTATAAAATCAGCGCTATTAATTCTGAGCTTTCAAACAGTTACATCACCTCATCGTGCGAATAATTAGAGATTATGCCCTATAGGTACTGCAATACCTTTAGTCTGCCAATACATTAGTCTAAAGCTGCAATGTTGCATGTGCAATATTGGAAATCAGAATCACATAGAGACCATGTCTATAGGACTTAATGACTTTAGCGTGTTCTAATTTGAAACTGTTTGCAACCTAATATATGAATCTTCCTTCGTGCAATTTGCCGCTTATGTTTGGAGGCCAACTCGAGCCATTTATTGACTTTATGTGAAGTCTTATATGTTTTGAATGCGCGCCTAGTTTTATCATTTTGGGCATCCTAAGTAGAGTCTAGAACCACCCCAAATAGTAGGTCCAAAGCCTTCTGGACCATAGGTATGGGACGGTTAGTGCACACATAGGACACAATCTAGAATTGAATTAGAGTGCATTTAGGTAAACAAGTTTAACATAGTAATTGGGTAGTAGGAGATGATAGTCTGTGCCCGCTGGATAATATGAGTAACCCCTACCTTAAGAAAGTTGCGAAGTATTATTTATGTTGCACGGGGTGATCCTTTAGGCTAAAAAACTTAAGACCCCCCTCCTTTATATGTTCATTATTCACACTTAGTCATTAAATAGAATAATTAATTTGTACCTGGTAACCTCTAAGGACTTGTATTGATTATCTATCCAAAGACTCCTAGACCATAGGCATGGGATGGTTAGTGCACGCATAGGACACGGTCTAGAATTGAATTAGAGCGCATTTAGGTAAACAAGTTTAACATAGTAATTGGGTAGCAGGAGATGATAGTCTGTGCCCGCTGGATAATATGAGTTACCCCTACCTTAAGGGAGTTGCGAAGTATTATTTATGTTGTACGGGGTGATCCTTTAGGCTAAAAACTTAAGACCCCCCACCTTTATATGTTCATTATTCACACTTAGTCATTAAATAGAATAATTAAGTTGTACCTTGTAACCTCTAAGGACTTGTATTGATTATCTATAAAGTTTAATTTTTGCTCGATTGTCTTTGCACTTGTTCATGATAGAACCTTTAAATTTTTTGTCTTCTCTCACTCATATGATCACTTAGAACAATTGTAATCTGATAATCCCACATAGTGTAAACTTCGGCTGGGACCCATAGTTGTGGACCTCGAAGAATGCCGAACCCCTTCTCTTTAAGGTAATTTGAGCCCTTATCCGAACTTTGATGACGTGGACTAGTTAAACAAAGTTATTTGCAAATAGGTGCCCTAACACACCTTAAAATCTTTAGGTGGTGCCTCTCCTCTTTTAGTACTCATTTAAAAGAGTTGTCACATGTCGAAACCCACTTTAGAGAGAAAAAGGGGCATGACAGATGCCTCAAGGAGTTACTCAGTGACAAAGGCAAAAATACCTTAGCAAAGGGACGAGAACGCCCAGGCCCGCCAAAGCCGCTGTCTCCCGCTCGGACCATCAACATAATTTTCGGAGGCAGTGATGACACCTCTATCAATGACATGAGGTTCACCGCCACTCACAAGCTTAAAATTTCGATCAACCACGAACGGTATGATGGCCTCGAAGAAAGTATCATCTTTGTTGAGTCAGATGTTGGCGGTTTGACCTTCCCTCACAATGGTGCACTTGTTATTACTTTATGCATTCTTGATATTGATGTTAGGAGGATTATGGTCGACGATGGAAGCGGGGCATGCATTATCCATCCTCGAGTCCTCGTACATATGCCACTCGAGGATAATATAGTATCACGTTGCATCATACTATCCGATTTTAACAATGTAATTGTACGAACTTCTGGCGAGATCATACTCCTCATCCTCATTGGTGGGGTGACACTGGAGACCACATTCTCCATCATGGACCAAGACACGGAGTACAATGCCATCGTGGGTTGGCCGTGGATACACCCCATGAGATCAATCCTTTCCAACATGTACCAAGTGATCAGGTTCCCAACCCTTGGGGAATATTAAACATACAAGGGGAACAACACACATCCAGGGAATACTATCGGACTCCAGGGATAGCACTTCACTCAACAAAAGAAAGAAAAGAAAAAGAAGCATATAAATCAATAGGGTCTAGGTCCCTTCAAGTCAAAGCCAAATACGCCACCATGGACCCAGAAATGATTGAAGTTGCAGGGTGGACCGTAGAGCACCTCGAACCCATCTAGCTAGATCCAAGCGACCCCAACAAAAAGGCCTACATAGGCAGCAAGCTTAAGGACCTAGGTAAGTTCAGCGAATTCTTAATAACTAACGCAGACTTGTTCGTATTTGCCATGCAGATATGCCAGGCATTCACAAAGAGATAGCTACGCACAAGATGAATGTCGACCCCTACGACCCTCCAGTAAGGCAGGTCCGATGAAAGTTCAACCCCGCCATCAACGAGGCCGTCCACGAAGAATTGGAGAAACTCCTGGAAAATGACTCTATCAGGGAGTTGAATTACCCCAAGTGGATCACTAACATAGTAATGGTCAAAAAGAAGAACAAGAAGTGGAGGATGTGCGTGGGCTTCACCGATCTGAATAAAGACTATCTGAAGGACTCGTTTCCATTACCGCACATCAACCATCTCATCGATGCCATAGCGGGGACACGAGTTGCTGAGCTTTCCGGACGCATACTCGAGATTTAACTAGATACTTATAGAGGAGTATGATTGACCTATCGCGCACAATGCACACCTCAAAACAAGGTATGACACGATCGATTGCAATTATTGTAACCTAACAAAGAGTCAGGATCGAATCCACATGGAGCTAGATAGGAGTTAGGAGTATATATTCTAATGCGTGAATTTGAACAATCTTAATTTGCACTTCCACAAAATGGTTTTATTGCTATCTGTATTTTAAAACCAAGGATTTCAAAGTAAAGAAATATGACTAGGATAATTATTTTTGTTGTTTTTCAAGTTTGTAAAAAACCTAGGGATATGACCTTCACCTAGCTGTTTGCCTAATGGGATAAAACTTTTAATGCTTATTTTATTGATCGGGGTATATTATAGCTATCAACTCTCAATGACCTACTCAATACCTCTCGATCAAGGAGTGGTTTTGCCCAATTTGGCTTTCTCAAGTCCAAATGGGTATCACACAAAATGGTTGATAAAAGCTCAAGATGGATTATTACTATCTCTAGGTTGAACCCTTTAATTGGGTTAATCAATCTCTCGATTGACCCAATTTCTTGTTAGCCAAGTTTTTCTAGACTAAGTCTTTATTTATCAAGTAGAGACTAAGTCAAATAGGCATAAATAAATATTTGCAATCATTAATTCCACAAATTAAAGCATGAACAAAGCTAAATAAAAAATGCTCAATCATAAACAAGCACTAAATTAGATATTCATAAGGATTACACACTAGGTTGGGTCACAACCCTAGTAAAAATCTAGCTACACATGCTTGAAATTGAAGAAATAGAAGAAGAAATACTAATTAAACTCATATTGTAAAGTAAAAATGATAAAATCTATAGTAAAATACTCCAAAATATAGAAAACTTCCAAAAGAGGTAAAGAAAAACGGCTACAGGACTTG
>AWOL01S0144809.1:20380-36551 GCA_000715115.1 Nicotiana otophora
GAATTTCATCTCGGGAGTCAAACTTCCAACATTCCTGTAATTTTACACTTTTCATTAGTTTTGGAAACACAATTCAGTGCTTTTAGACTAAAACAAAAGCAAAAAGGTACTAATAAGGAGTCAAAATCCCCACTTATTAATGACTAGGAGAAAAATACATTCATCACTCATAGGGAAACGTACTGCTATAGGGTCATGCCATTCAGGTTAAATAACGTAAAGGCCACGTACTAAAGGCTAGTCACAAAGATGTTCAAAAACCAACTCGACAAGACCATGGAAGTATATATCGACGATGTGTTAGTCAAATCCTTGAGGGCCAAGGATCACATCGACTATTTGAAGGAAGCATTTGAAATATTAAGGAAATATGGGATGAAACTAAACCCCGAGAAATGCACGTCTGGCGTGATTTCAGGTAAATTTTTGTGTTTCCTGTTATCACAGAGCAGAATCGAGGTCAATCGAGATCAAATTAAGGCTATCAACGGGATATCAAAACGCGTAACTACCAAGAAACAAGTCCAACGACTGGGGGTCGACTTGGTGCCCTATCCGGATTTATCTCGAGGTTATTAGATAGATGCCACATATTCTTAATGTACTCAAAAAGGACAACGGCCTTGAATGGATCCGAGTGCAAAACAAAAATGCTGAAGGAGATCAAGGAATACCTGTTATCACTACTCCTACCCTCAAAGCCTGAGCCCGGAGAACGTCTCCTCGTCTACCTTGCCAATTCAGAGGTAGCGGTAAGTGCGATCCTAGTTTGAGAAGACAAAGGTACGCAATCTCCAATTTACTATATCAGTAAGACATTTATCGACGCCAAGACGAGGCATCCTTACCTCGAGAAATTGGCCCTGGCCCTTGTCATAGCTTCAAGAAAGCTCAAGCCATACATCCAATGCCATCCAATCTCGGTCGTCACCACATTTTCTTTAAGGAACATACTACACAAACCCTAATTGTCGGGGAGGCTGGCCAAATGGCAATAGAGTTAAGTGAGCATTAATCACTTACAAACCTTGCACATCCATAAAATCACAAGTGCTCGCTGACTTCATCGCGAACATTAGTGCGAAGGTAATGCCCGATGCCGAAAAAGAAGCCACACAAGCTTCCGGCCTAACGCAAGACCTCTGGGTCTTGAACACTGACGGCACGTCTAATGCATGCGGGTCCAGACAGGGACTTGTGCTCGAAGTCCCCACTGGCAAAATAATCTATCAAACTATAAGGTGCCCAGATATGACTAGCAACTAGGCCGAGTATGAGGCAGTAATTGCAGGACTAAAGCTAGCACTTGAATATAGGGCGAGATGCCTAATACTACGTTGCGACTCCCACTCGTAGTCAACCAAGTTACTGGACTTTCTAGATCAAAGAGCAGAGGTTACAGAAGTACCAAACCGAGATCTACAAATTGTTACCCATATTCGATGAATGTCAGTGTCACGACCCAAATTCACGTGACCGGCACCCGACACACTATCCGACCTGAGCGAACCAACCCATATGATGCACCTAAACCATATGTATGAAAACTAATTTAACTGCGGAAGCTCTTTGAAAAACATATATGTTTTCAAGTTAAATGATGGAATATTTTTCCAATTCAACAATACATGAAGCCTCTCATAATCATAACAATGCGACTAAGTTAAATAAGTATCTTTTCATGTATCTCGTGTACAACCCTATTACTATAACTTTTTACAACTATCTATGGAGCCTATATACCAAAGAATAGAATTAAACACTTGGGCTAATACCCAACTAGCATAAATTAAGAAAATAACATGATAGCTACCACAAAGTAGGAGTGGTGCCTCACCATATATCTCAGGAAGAGAGTCATCCTCGCCCTGACCGCATGCCACGTATCATACCTCATCCTGAAACATGTAAAGGAAGCGGGGCCCTAGACGGGAGCCCCTAAGGGCTGAGTACACTACGGAGGTACTCAATAAGTGTCATAGACTCTCTCTAACTCAAGTTCTTGGGACAAGACTTTTGCAAAAACTATGCAACCAATATCATGCTCTTTATCATTTTAAATATAAAATACAAATGAAATGTAAGCCATGCTATAAAGTTTTAGAACGTCTCTATCAACCCAAGATTTTTATAGAAATCACATAAAACCATTTCAATCTCATTAAGTTATTGAAATTATTTTCGGTTCCTTAGGCCTAAACATAAGAAAATTCTCTTTTACCGTTCATCAGGAGTACTATACCGACACCGACATAATGAACAACTACTACGTGATCATCCTAGCAATAAGAATTTGACCCTACTTGTCTGGGGGGGCTTCCCGTAGTGCCGTACGAGTCGACTTAACCTTACTTTAAGTAATGATTATTTTCCCTCTCAATGTGGAGACTTTATCTCACAAACCTCAACTTAGTCTTGGAATGTGTCCCTACACCGGCATGTGTAGTTTCATGGTAACGAACTCAACATTCGAACAAATCTTGGTGGTCTCCACTAGTAACTCCCAAAACATATGAATATCAAAATCATAGCCTAATAGCCTCAAAGTATCTATTTTTATCAAATCATGATTTTCATAGCCAATCCAAATCATTTGAACAAAATCAAATGAATCACCCTTTTCATGTTAATGCCTTTAGAAATTTAACATCAATCTTTTAAAGATACATGCCACTCCATTGTTCAAATTTCAAAACACATACTTTTTTATGAAAACATATCCTTAGCACTCAAATAGTTTATACTCTTATCAACACATAAGTTTTAATAAACCTTATAACATTTTCCTTAAGTGTCATCTTGCAAACAAGTTTTGAAAATAAGATTTTTTATATAAGATCACATGACACTTCAAAGCAACAAACTTAGAAACACATGGTGACATCCTTCTCACTTTTCCCCTGTCACGATCCCAATTTCCCTCCGTAGGATGTCGTGATGACACCTAGCCACTATGACTAGGTAAGCCTAACACTTACTGAATTAAATGGCAGAATTAAATTAGAACCAACTATTAAGCATGAAATTTAAGTTTCCATAGTGAACCAATAATCCTAAGTGCAATACAATACCCCAAACTGGTATTACAAGTCATAAGCTCTACTGAGTTCACTAGGAAAAATCTTCTAAGTACAACTATTCCGAAAAAGAAATAAACAGTACAAGTACAATATCAGAAGGTGACTCCGAGGCCTGCGAACGCGACGACGGGTATACCTTGAGTCTCCACAGTAATGCCCGAACAACTAACTAGGGATCAACCAACTCTGAAGTACATGGATCTGCACAAAAATATGCAAAAGGTGTAGAATGAGTACATCACATCGGTACCCATTAAGTATCAAGACTATCTCGGTGAAGTAGTGACGAGGGACATTCAAGACACCTACTAGACTAAATAACTTGTACAAGTCTGAATGTGGAATTAACAGGAAAACAATGTCAATATATAAAGGTAAGTGTGGTAAAGATAACAAAACAATATTCGAAATAACACTAGAAACGATGATTAGCAACAGCGGACAACATGTAATAATGTCGTAGAGGAAGCAGAACACAGTTTAAGTCCGGTGCAACCAAGTAAAGGGAACAAGTAACAACTCAATTAGAGCAACCGCTTTCACACAAGATTTATTCAAGGATTTTCCCGAGATACTTCATATCATAATCATATTTCATGGGTCCCAGTTCGTGAACCCCAAAACACTTGGCATCTCGTGCGCTCATTACAATTCATAACCGCAGGGATGACTCACGGGCCAAGAAAGTGACAATATATAATATTCACATGGATAACTCATGTGCCAACAATAACAACGACTCATGACCGCACAGACAACTCATGTGCCTATAGAACAATTATCACACTGAAGACAAGTAAACAAGAGTGCATGTAAATGGTCAATAACATCGGGATTCATCTTCTTAAACTGATAGAGGTTATTAAATACGTGTATGCCTGTGCAATTGTTCTATCACAACTCAAGTCTACAAGTAAGAGTAGAGACAACTAATGGCACATAGGAAACAATCACCTAGGCCATCATAAGTCATCATAAATGCGCAGGGGTTCGCTTAGCCCACCTTGTCTCGCCACGTGCGCAACATTATCCGTTATAGCCCACTTTGTCTCGCCACGTGCGCAACATTATCCGTTATAGCCCACCTTATCTCGCCACGTGTGCAATAATAAAGTAAATGTCCGCCTTGTCTCGCCACACACGCATAATAGTATTCTCACCTTGCTCGCCACATGCGCAAACCCACATATATATAGCCCGCCTTGTCACACCGCATATGCAAATATCAATAATAACAATAGCACAGACAACTCACGTGCGAAATGCGAATACCCCGACAATCCTCTCAATAATACCACGTGTGCCAAAAACATAAAAACACAATATAATAACTTTCACCACAAATGCCCATATGCCACAACATTTCCTCAAAATAATTCTAATACCATAACCATGCATAGCTTTCGACTCAACAACACTGAGTACAACAATAACAAAGGAATAGAAGAACGAGCTCACAATGAAAGACACCACAAATAATAATTATTTCAACAAGAATAGCTCATCAAGGGGAGAGATAATGTGTAACAATGATTCCACATAAGTACAACTCGACGATACGAAGGATAGCATGAATCGCAGATTCCAAATAAGGATAAGTCAACCAGGAAAGGGATAACAAAAACGTCAATTAAGGTTAAGCACTTACGGAAAAGATAACATGGCAATAAAAGAGGCGACAAATTTCAATTAAGGCATAAAATTTATTGGCGACAATGGTAGAACAAAAATCAATCAACTCCAAATAAGACATGTAAGGATGAATTAAGTAAAAGAAGTGAACCCCTACGCATTTGCGATCCCTAAGCCGCAGAAGCGTCCATCGCACCTCCAAGTAAAATGCCGCAGAAGCAAAGTTTCCTCCCTGGCCTCAACGTCGCAGAAGTGATGCCAATCGTGCAGAAGTGGAGTCGCACTTGCGCTCCAAAATATCGCAGGTGTGAAGCACCAGAACAGACTTGCCCAAAGCATGAAAATGATCTGAAGCTCGTCCGAAACTCACTCGAGCCCCACGGGACCCCGACAGAATATACCAGCAAGTTCTATAAAATAACGTGGACCTACTCAAGGCCTCAAATCACATCAAATAACGTCGAAACTATGAATCACACCTCGAATCGAACTTAACGAACTTATGAATTTTCAAATTCTATAACTCGCGAGGAAACATATCAAATCAATCCGGAATAACCTCAAAGTTTGCAGGCAAGTCCCAATTGACATAACGGAGCTAATCCAACTCTTGGAATCACAATCCGAGCTTGATATCAACAAGGCCAACTCTCGGTCAAACCTCTTAACTTTCCAAAACTTTAACTTTCCAATTTTTGCCAAAATGTATCAAATTATCCCACGGACCTCTAAATCCAAATTCGAACGCACGCATAAGTCCAAAATCACCATACGAATATATTGGTTTCATCCAAACACCATTTAGAGGTCGTCTACATAAAAGTCAAACTCCGATCAACTCTTACCGCTTAAGCTTCTAAAGCAAGATTCATCCTCCCAAACCAATCCCGAATGATCCAAAAACTGAACTCGACCACACACGCAAGCCATAGTATATATTACGAATCTTCTCAAGAACTTAAGCCTCCGAACGAAATATAAATTCTCAAAATAACAGGCCGGGTCGTTACATCCCCACGAGTACGGATACACATTTATAAATAATATCACGTATTAACATAAACATGCTTTTAGAGAGAATCCCTCAAGAAGAATAAGTCATAATCAACTTACTTCAATCTTCAAGCTCCAAAAATGCTACACTGTTCCAATTGATTAAAATGCCCAAATATTGCCCATAATTCAATATCTAGCATTATATATCCCAACTACATCAAAACAAATACGAAAAGGATCATAAATATCCATCAAGGCTTCACAATTCGGCAATAAGCCTTCAACCATCCTAAATTGTTCAATAGGTTCACCCATTAGCCTACTCAATTCCAGTCTTATCATTTAATACTCATTTGGAGTCACTAATGATACTACGTTAATTACCCAACATCATCAAATCACTATTGTTGCACCCTATTTTGCACTAGTCAAAACAAGATTCAACTTGCGATTTCTCTGTTGTTAATGAAAGAGAGTCGCCACCTAATATTTGAAGGTATACTAGGGTACCTATTTAATTATTAAAGGTTATATTCATTACAAGTCTTCTAACCTGTGAGATTATGGATAAGGGTTCTTGTTCTTCTAAGGGGGAGATATTAGGCATCCCTTAAAATCTACCTGAGGTAGCTCCATAGGACTTAGACTAGATTTGGAACTAATTGTTTGTACTATGCCTTAACTAGTGTTCAACAAGTGTATCTTACCATATATTAGGGTATAATATCTATAAAGGGAGAGAGCATGGTTTAAAGAGGATGAATTCTAAGTAAGAGGTTTTAGGAAAATAACGCTAGTATATGTAAGTTTGAACCTTTGAAAGACGGAACGTTTGTTATGAAAGTTTTTTGTAAGAAGCTAAGTTAATGCATTTGTTTCCTAGAGCATAGAAGTTCATATTATTCTAATGTGGTGAAAGTGTTTTAAAAAAATGATCCTAAGATGTATCTTGGTTTTAAATAGTAAGTCGTTTGAAAGCCACTGTTATTTTGGGCGACAACACTTAATCTTTTTGAAATAGCTGATTCCCTTTTAAAAAGATTAAACTTGCAACTTGATTCTGATTTTTTCCTTTTGAAAGAGGGATTGCTGCCATTGTTATGCCTTTGGGCCTCAAAAATCTTTAAGAAAAGAATTAGTAAAGCAAGACAAATTAATAACAGCTTGTGATTTGCGGGTGCAAAATTAGTTGCTAACTAATACTTCTTTTAATATTAGATTCTTTAAGACTTGCCTAAGTTATTTTATGTGAGTTAAAAGATAAAATAAAGCATTCAATCCAATATATAATTGTCATATACATATGAGATAAAAACAACAGGAAACACAGCAAAGAATAACGATATAGTGCAACTGGAGAATAACAAAAAAAGAAAATAAAGAAGCGAAGGGAAAGAAGTGACTCTGGGAGGTTTGGGCCTCAAAAGGCAGGCCCAACAGTAATAGGGACGAGTGATGGCAGACTCTTGGACCATGGCAGGGCTGGGCTTGGGCCTGAGTTCCTACAGAACTCAACAAGCCCAAATCATTGTACATGTCCAAAAGAAAAGAGAAGGTCATTAGAATGGCAGTGCTATATACATAACCATATATAAAATTCATAAGCAATGAAATAAAGTAAAGATCACTGGCAATATTTAAATACTAAGAAAAGTCATACTAATATGGAGGTTATGCATAGTAAATGATCCACATTGAACACCTTTCGCTGTCATTAAACACCAAACCCAAAGAGAGTATGAGTGTCAATGAATTAAGGGCTAATGAGAGAATTTTACTCAAGGTTGACGCTCCCATTGAATCCTCCGACACTTCAAAGTTGCCAAGGGTCTCAAGGCCCAGGGAAATGCTTGTGCCTGCGAGAGCAT
The DNA here is from genome assembly GCA_000715115.1 of Nicotiana otophora. Taxonomy (NCBI): domain Eukaryota; kingdom Viridiplantae; phylum Streptophyta; class Magnoliopsida; order Solanales; family Solanaceae; genus Nicotiana; species Nicotiana otophora. The sequence goes on from AWOL01S0144809.1 coordinate 27,957, forward strand.
CCCAACCTAGAGTTAAACTCTACTCCCAAATTCTAACCACTAACAACTCATTCTTCCCTATAGGTTTGAATTCCAATGAGACCCTTTCAATGTAAACCAAGTGCCATAGCAATACCATACCACAAAAGTACATACCATCCTTATGAAGACCAAACAGAACACCATAGAGGCAAGAGACAGTATATATATTTTCCATTACAACCATATTCAGAACTAAGCATATAACTAACACATTAGACAATTCCTCAAGAACAAATGAGTTTCAAACCTACTTATCATGCTGCTATTAAGGGGCCATACACCTGATACCAGACACCCCGAAGGCATAAAGGATACACTTCTAGTGTATAATAACTTATAAGTGTATTTGTGTTAACAACATTCAATTATATTAATCACATAATAATTAAGCTTTGCCCCTTTAGTATTCACCGGTTAACAATGCTAATTGAGAATTCTGAAAAAGTGTTAACAGAGGTGTAGACTATCAATTGCAACTAGATATCTGAGGGAATCAGGAGAGGGTAGGTTAACAATCACAACTGAAATCCCTGAAGAGTGCTAACCACATTGCAAGTTCATTATGACAATTGATGCTTTCTAAAGAATGTTTATGCAGACACAATTCATACAACTTCAATGACAAATACAGATCAATAACGTCAATCATGAGGGACAAGCTAACAACTTTAAATAGGATATTCAAGAAGTATTGATAGAAGTTCAAAAGCAGTAACCATAATCAGAACTCCCCTGATGCTACCACAACTATCAAACTATCATCAAGATTTCTGAAGCAATGACAAGATCACAGATTTTATCTTAGAACATCACTTAACAGGATCATAAAATTTACAACTGTAATATCAGCAAGACCACAAATTCATAAATCCATTTGGAGCTCCTAAGAGTACTTAGTAGAATTTCAAAACCATCAGGACTATTGAACCTTATGAATTAATGACATGTCCACTTTTGAGAGTTTTGACTTCAAACTAATTCCATTAAAATAAAGCATGCAGTTATATCCAAGCAGTAGCAACAAAGAGATTCTTTAGAGTTTATAAGTTGAGTCTAGCATACTTAAGAGTTTCAAGACAATGTTGGCATGTGTATAGTCATGAAGATCAAATAGAGACACAACTGAATACAGGATCACAAACATACACAAAGGGGGAGCTTAGTCGAGATCATCATAGAAATTTTACTGGCAGTGTCATCCAGTGAGGTCAAAAAAAGGATAAAGATATCATCACATTAAGAGAAAACATGCTAAGTATATCTGAGATTAGGTTTTTTTTAGATACAAAGAAGACTTGGCAACAGTGTTCTAAATAACAAGTGTGTTAGAACAACTTAAATATATTTCAACAACTTTTATAACTTAGGTTCAATATACAACAATCTCAGAAACACACACAAATGTAGCATAAGGATCTAACTAGCTCAAGATATACCTATATGAATGGTCATGAGTTCAATCTAGTAGTCGATAGAATCACAAATACATATTAAAGATATAAGAATAGATTAAGAGGTCATAAGCTGATGCATCAATACCATGGTAACAATCTGACTCATAATACCTAATAGAATCATACTCTATTGGATTGAATAAGCCAATGTAGAATGTAAAATCAGGTTGAAGACAGATTATTATAATGATCATGACAGTGTTAATCAGAACATAAGAGAGATAGTCCTCGAACTACATACTAAGAAAAGTCAGGAAGTCATTTCAGAGTTAATAATGGACATGAATCAGTGTATGCATATCAGCATTCTAATATTTTTTTAAAAAGAGGTTTATGATTGCAGATATCATCAGTCATTAACAAAACTCATAAAACAACTAAAAGACATGAACACATTATCAATGAGAGCAATCGACAGAGATAGTGAAGCATTTCATATTCGAGGATTTGAACTAGTAAAAGAAGAGCAAGGTTGATGTTTTACGGACCTCCTTTGGGGTAACAAACCAAACGAGTATGCAAATCAGCCTTTAGGAAATGAAGAGCTCAAGCTCTTAGTCAATAACACACTCAGAATCAGAGAGGAAAAAAAGAGCAAAAAATTGACCAAGTACTTAGCTTAGTCGAAATCTTCCTAAACATTGTATTATATGTAACTTTTAGATGTTAGGTGTAGCTAGTAGATATATCTTCTTCTTTTTCGGTGAAGGAATTAAATGCCCCAATTTATAGTAGCTGTGAAGCCTTAGGTTTTCAGATTCAAAATCAATAGTGGAATATAACAAAGGATAAATGATGATAGCGGAGAGGGTAAAATCAAAGCGAAATCATGGTGAATCAGAGAGAAAAACGAGTGAGACTCTCACCTGAGTGCACGACAGCCATTACAAGTGAAGAATCCATCAGACAAAGACCAGAGGTCTAGAGGTCATTGCATTTGAACTTTGGTTCAGAATAATCATCATGAGTAGCTCATGCATACTCTAATTTGGTTGCGTCATCAGAAAATCTGAGGACTTGAAGTTTCATCTTTGTGTTTGGGTCAGAGGACTCGAGGTTATGAATCTCTATGACGAAACGGAAAAGCGACGGCATGAATCATGGATAGGGAAGCATAAGGACTGATTCTGGGTCAAGATTTGTGACCTTGCACAAATTGAGAGACAAGTGCAAGGTTTGTGGTTTATTCGTTCAGGGCAACTTGAGAGAGTTTAGAGAGGAAAGGAAAGAGAGGTGGCAGCGTCAACAAGAAATAATTTTAGGGTTTTGCGAGGGACTAGTGGTCTCTAGGGATAAAAAATGTGAGATTGAACAAGAGCCATTGGATCACTGGATCAACGACTCTGATTATTTTGAGAGTTGGATATTTAAAAAATAATTTATGGATAAAATTTAACGGCTGTTGGATTATTGGGTTTGGACGGTGAGGATTAGATCTTTGGGGCGGGTATTTAAAAATCAAAAGAAAATTGTAGAATGTATGTGATCCGTTGATCAGATGGACCAACAATTCAAATGCATGTGTGTTTGTTTTGTGAGTGATAAGGGAGGGTGACGTGGCACGATCTCATTGGTTCAGTGAGAATGGCATATATTGCCAAGTTGGATTAGAGGGTCGTTTGGACTGGGTATTTTTCGCATTGGGCTTGTCATTTGGGCCAAATAAATTTAAAATATGGCCATCTTGGGTTTAATAATAGATTTGCAATTGTAACCTTTTAGCCTTTTAACCCCTTTAAAATTGATTTAACTAAACCTAATAAATCTCCAATAAAATGTAGTAAAATTATAATGATCAAATACACTACTAACTATTGTAATTACTTATTTATAAAATATTTTATTTTCTAAATTGCAACACCATTTTTGAATCATCAGCATAGTAATTTTAAATTAATCAGAATTTGAGAAGTAATTCATAAATTAATTATAGAACATCTATTTTAATAGTATTAAAATAGTGGGTATATTTGTAATTACATAATACTGATGCTAGGTTATTAATTTAAAGTTAACACTTAATTAATTTGTAAAACAAATAGGTGTTTATTGATAGAAAAATACTTTCAAAACATTCATTGTAAATTTTTAAGTATAAACAAATTAATTTTAAAAGGGAGGGTCAAAATTAGCCATCAACAACTATTCATTGCCTTCTCCAACAAATCTCTAGGTTCAAGAACACCCATTTAAATAACTAGTATTGCATCTTATCCAAATGGTGATTCTCGGTTCAATTCGTTCATCAATTAAGTTATCAAGTCTATTAGAATCATTAGAAACTCAAGACATATATATTTATATCAATTCATCCTTATTCATCGTCTTCTTTGCCCAAAATACTATTTTCAAGACCCACCCTTAGGGTTCATACAATATCCCATTACAACTTCAAATAAAAGTCATAAACATGCTACCCATACTCCAATATGTCATGTATATGAAGCTCCAGTGAAGGGATTATCTCTTGGTGGAAGAATCTCACTTTTCCTCTTTTTGGTGTTCTTGAAGATTCAACCCATCTTCTACGGAGTTGATCCATAATAATGTAAGTGTTATCCCTAAATGATGTTATATAATCATTCTTGTACCAAAATAACTTACCTTGAAATGTATTCATGGTGGAAGAGTTCCTCCTTCTCTCTAGAAATTAATTCCAAGTTGATGAACTAACTCTTTCTCTCTCTCTAAACCCCTTATTTCTACATTTTAAAAATGGGTCTAATGTGTAGCCCCTGCGTAGCCGGGCTACGCACAAACGCTACACAGGGTGGCCTTCCATTCCTCTTCAATTGGACCTGCTGGATTTGCCTACGCATGGTGCGTAGGTTACGCAAGACTAGCGTAGCTGTTCTGTTACCCTTTAGTAAAAAAGTCATAACTCCTTGTAGAAACCTCCAAATGACAAACGGTTTAAAAACATTAGAAACTAGACACTTAGACATTTCATTTTATAGGTTATAAAACATATAAATCTTCATATCTTGAGATTTATGCTCGTTTGAAGTTAAGTCTTGTGCGTACTCACTTGAAACTTTACCCCAACATATAATTTCCAACTTGACTTAGCCTTAGGGATCTTCTTAGACCATAAACCATTCTTAATGCACCTCATACAGATATTATCATGTTCAAGTGATATCAATCATATCATTAGCCCTTGCTCATATGCGAATTAATATAATTAGCACACATCGATCTTCTTTAAAGCTTTTAAACACTTTGAAGTTTTTCGGGGTGTTACAGTCAGCTTGACCAGATTCCACAAGATCAAAACGTCGAGACGGACGGACTTGCAAAATTAGCCGCTGCAACAAAAAGCATATCCCCTGGGGACAGAAATGTGGCGCATCTTCTCAGCTCAGCCTAAGATCATGTCGAGGTAAAATATAAACGTAACCTAGGACCGACGTAACTACATTATAAATTATTTGTAGGACAATGTTCTCCCAAATGATAAAAAGGAATTCAGGAAGTTGAGAATGCAAGCAGCGAGGTACAACCTCCGCAACAATGAATTGTATAAAAGGACGTATGGGGGCCCCTTGGCAAAATGCTTGGGCCCAAACTAGACTTAAGGTTTCCTTGAGGAAATCCACTAAGCCCACTGTAGCAATCACTCTAGTAACCGAGCACTTATTAGATGCCTCATACGGGCAGGATACTATTAGCCCACCGTGAAAAAATATGCTCTGGAATTTGTAAAGAAGTGCGAACAATGCCAGAAGTACACCCCAATAATCCATCAAGCACGCAAACACCTCCATTCTATCACCTCACCATGGCCATTCATCAAATGGGGTATGGACATCGTGGTACATTCCTTTTAGTTTTGACTGACTACTTTCCAAATGGGCGGAAGCAGGCGCATTCGCCCAAATTCATGAGCAAGAAGTAATCAGCTTCACATGGAAGAACATCATCTGCCGACTTGGCTTTCCCAAAGAAATAAGCTGTGATAACGGACTCCAGTTCACAGGGAGAAAATCATAGAGTTTTTGAAAAGTGCCATATTAAACGAATACTCTCAACCCCATACCATCCAGCCTGTAACGGAAGCAGAAGCCACCAATAAGTCAATTTTGAACATCCTAAAGAAGAGACTCGAAGATGCTAAGGGACTGTGTCCTGAGACACTCCAAGGAGTATTGTGGGCACATAGGACAACCCCAAAAACAAGCACGTGATAAACACCTTACTCTTTAGTCTATTGGTTTGAAGCAGTCATACTGGTCGAAATGGGAAAACCCAATCTAAGGTACACCAACAAGAGCAGCAATAACAATGACAAGAACAGAAGACATGATCTTGATGAAGTCAGAGAATGGAGAGACATGGCGTACGAAAGAATGGTCACATAGAACCAACAAGCATAACTTTACTACAATAGAAAATCCAAGGTACGATTACTCAAGGTCAGGGACTACGTGCTCAAGGCCAAGATCCAAGCAGTAAGAGACCCCTCGAGAAGGGAAATTATGAGCCAATTGGGGAAATTATGAGCCAATTGGGACGGATCGTACAAAATCGTAGGCAAGGCAGACAAGGGGTCAATCTAACTGGAGACATTGGAAGGAAAGCTACCGAACAATTGGAATATAAACCACCTCAAGTACTTCAACTTCTGAAAAACAAGGAATGCCCCATAAGTTGTGCTTTTTTATTTCTTACTTGAGTTTTGTCCCACAGGGTTTTCTCAAGGAGGTTTTTAACGAGGCAACGGACGGTACATTTTGAGGTTGAGTACACGGGAACAACCATATTTCATTGCCCGACTCCTCAAGAATCTCTGAATCGAACAATGAAGGGACTAGAAATACTGGGACAAAGCCAACACCTAAAACTTATAATTTTCTCCAAAAATGCCTCAAGGAGAAATGATGTGATCGACACAATGTGATTATAATGAATGAGATACTTGTTTGTTAGAACGGTTCTCCTAAGTCTCTCAACTAAGAGGTAAATTCGACCAGCTTGAACAAAACTCCTCGCCCCTTTGCCATGTCTCAACTAAGAGGTACGTTCGACCAGCTCGAACAAAACTCCTTGGCCCATGGCAACGTCTTAAATAAAAAGACGTGCGTTCGACCAACACTAACAAATCCCCCCAGTCTCTACCACCCTATTTAAATTAAAAGAGTCTTTATAAAGTCGCACGAAGATGCCACCAAAAGTGGAAAAAAGTACAAAAGTCTAAACAAAACAAGGGCGGCATGCCTAATGACTATCTTCGCCTTGGTCTCCTCCGCCCTATTTATCATCACCTTGGCTATAAAAAGAGTCGCACCAGGCACTGTCTTCAAGCTTAGGGAGGTATTCTTCATTGTCGCCCTCTGCATCAGGCTGAGGTGTGCCGGGGTTGTAACCACGGGCCTCCTTCAAGGTAGTCTCATAGATGAAACCTTTCTGGCCCAACACTTAGATCACCTCTACTCGAGCCTCATTAAGAATCCATACCTCGTATTATTCTCGTGGAATGGTCGGGAACTCAGAGGCATGAGAAGTGGAGGATCGTTCGAGCAGTCTAGCATTCTCGCTCTCCGAAGTAGAAACCCACTCATGCAGCTCGACATTCTCTTTCTCCAACTCACTGATCCTCTCCTCAAGCTGAGCCTCGTTAGTATCAGTTGTCTACTGAACATTATTCCGGTCAGCACGAAGACTTATATTCGCTAACTCAAAAAGGGCAGCCTTTCTTCGAGCTTGTCTTTGAGAAGACTCCGCCTCATCGATCAGCTTCAGCTTACTATCTAGCTCCTCCATGAGCCTGTCCACTTCGAACTGGCGCCCATCCAATTGATCTTGCAACTAGTTGATCCGAATCTGGAAATTTCGGTACTCATCCTCAACATCCTTATTCAGCTCCACCTCTCCGTCCTTCCTCTTCAACGCCCCTTCCAGAGCGATGAACCGCTCCATGGATGTGAGCAACTCTTCATCTTTCTTTTTTAGATGCTCCCTTAGAATGGTCATGTCACCCCCCTCACGAAGCCTCATCTCAGCCTCTCTATAGTCAGAATGAGTCTCTGAGATCCCGAGACATTGGCTTCCTCCAATAGTGAACTATTAAGGATCGCATCCCGCGCATATTCTACATTATAGCCTACAACTGATTCAGCTTCCGCTTCTAGGAGATCAAACCACTGAGTGAGCTTGAACAAGAGCAGACACACACTAGATCAGAGTAAGTTTAGCTGGCATAATGGTGCAGACACCTACTAGGATGGGTCGTCAACCATATACGACAAAGATCAAGGGAGATTTCATTATTGCACAGCTCAGGTCGGAGCAAGGTGCCATCAGACGTTCAACAGGTAGTCTCACGATCGGGCACTTATGCCACACATAATTGGCTCGCATAAAGTAGAAAAAAGAACCCCGAACAAAAAAAAGTTGACCGAGAGTGTCAAACCACTCTAGTAAATTTATCCTCAACTTGTAGTAAACCTGCTTCTGTCTCTACTCTCTCTGAACACTCTCGATCTCCAGGATAATGGCTAACACGTGAAAATGAAAAACAGGTAAATAAGGTAAGATTCAAAATCAAACTAAAGCCGAGAAAAAAAGGAAATGACTTACCTAAGAGCAAGGCCGGTGAAACTATTGGATAAAGTCTTGTCACTCAACTCCCTGAGAGTCTGATGCTCGACATCGGAACAGGAGGGACTGAAGTCCTGGATCACGTCCTCAGTGTTTTTAAGTAGATGGTGATGTACCGGGATCATGATCGTCCATGACCCTCCCTTTACTCTCACTTAGATCTGAGTCGTCCCATTGTCAATCATCTTATGCTCTTCGAGATCGAAGTAAAAGTCAAACACATCTCTAATGAGCTCGGCCCGGTCATCGCACTGCTCAGCCAGCATCTTACCCTTTCCTATATCAGTTTGGGAAGCTTCCTGACCTAGTTCGATGGGCGGAGCCTCCTCGCGATTGGGAAGTGTAGGATCTTCAGAAAGGGCGTTCATGAAGGCCTTATTCTGTTCAGAACGAGAAGAAGCCGCAATATCGGCTTCCTCCAACCGAGGCACCTCTAGGGCTGCCCCTGCATCCCTCTTGACCAGGGTCGTTGCAGCCCGTATTCTTAGATAGATAAGAGATCAGCTAAAATAATGGTCAT
>AWOL01S0144812.1:0-16722 GCA_000715115.1 Nicotiana otophora
GGTCTAGACCAGGTAACTCCGGGGAAGTGGAGCTTACCAACCAAGCTGATATTTGGCTCTGTCGACTGGGCCTTGCACCAATGCTGTTTGGACCCTTAGGGGCCTTTTCTTACTATCCTCTATTTGTTTTCGATTGAAAATCTATACTCAATCATGCTTATACTTGTTTACCGCATAACTCAGTTTAATGACTCTATTTTGATGCATATAAATATTTTGGGCCAAAATGCCCTGTTTTACTGAAATGCCCGAGTGGCTTGAGAGGTTTATGACTGAGTGAGGCCGAGGGCCTGATTTGTGAGGATATTTATGGGATCGGGCTGCACGCCGCAACATGTTTGATATCGGCCGAGGGCTTGAGTGATTTATGCCATGATTTGGATTGATATAGTGCTTGGGCTGAAGGACCCCTCCAGAGTCTGTACACACCCCCAGTGAGCGCAGGTACCTACTGAGTGCGAGTGTCGAGTGCCGAGTGCCGAGTGCTGAGTGACTGGGAGGCATGAGTGATTGTGAGGTATGCCTGAGTGGCACGAGTGACTGTGAGGTTTTCCCGATGGGTTGTATATGAGTGATGTGTTGCCCGAGGGGTTGTTTATGATTTCATCATTTTTGCTCGCCTTTGCATTTTTCCTCTGTCTGAAAACTGTTGAAAAATATCTTTAAATGCTTTTTACTGGAACTGGTTTTAAACGAGATGTTTTGATTCAAATCCTGATTTTAAAAGCATGTAGTATTTTACTGAGATTTCCTGATATGAATGTTATATGCTTTATTGCTCGTCACTACTTCTCAGTCTTTATTTATTGTTGTTACTTACTGAGTTGGCGTACTCATGTTACTTCCTGCACCTTGTGTGCAGATTCAGGTGTAGCTGGACACGGTAGCGGTTATTGATTGTTCTGGTTGCAGATTTTTCTTCGAGATAGCAAGGTAGCTGCTTGGCGATCGCAGCCCCTGCTCTTCTCCCTCTTATCTTCCTCTAGTTGTATTTAGCTATTTTCCAGGCTGAGTTAGCCTTGATATTATTAGATAGATTGTAGTAGATGCTCATAACTAGTGACACCCCGATGTCGGGTTTTTCCTTCCGCACTGTTATTTTGATTGGAACTCCTTTACGAAGATTTTTATATTAAATAACATTGAAATTATCTTTGAAATAAAAATATCCGTTTGTTTTGGAAATGAGTCGGCTTGGCTAGTTCCATGATAGGTGCCATCACGACAGGGGTTAGTTTGGGTCGTGACACGTTGATTTACGTACTCATGCTGCACTTTTGCACTAAATGTGGAGGATCTGACAGGTTCATTGATGATCTCCTTGGCGCATAGGCGCACCTGTTGAGGAGACTTTATGTGAGCTGCATTCCGGGCTACGCATCGCAATCCATCGAGTCTCTATTGTATTATTTATTTTATTCTGTCTTATTACATTAGGGACAGATGTTGTATTGTTATTATATTTCTTAGAAAATGCTCATGCACTTGTGACACCGGGTTTTGGGGGTTACTATGGGTTGTTTGTTGTTGTAATTCAGTAAATATTATCACTTACTCGATAAATATCTATTTCATACGATTTAATTAAGGAAAATTATGATTTCAAATACACAAAATAGGTAATTAAGTTGATGAATCACCATTGGCTTGCCTGACGATGATGTTAGGTGCCATCACGACCTTTAGTGAATTTTGGGTCGTGACAAAAATAGACAAGAATGTAGAGAGAAAGAGAGGAGAGATTCCTATTTCTTCTATGTATTCAAGTGTATATTACATGATCCCAAATACCTCTATTTATAGGGTTACATAGAGGCTTACAATAAGGTTACTTTAAACATTTGAGATCATGGAAGAAGATTATGGGAAGGTTATGGAGGTGTTGGAGTTATAACTATAATGGTGAGAAGTAGTGGGGGTTATCTACATAATGAAGAAGAGTAGTGGGAGTTATATTTGATTAGTGGACATCCATATAAATATGTATTTCATAACACTCCCCCTTGGATGTCCATAGATAATGTGCCTCGTCAAAACCTTACTAGTAAAAAATTCAATGGGAAAAAAATTCTAGTGAATGAAAAAGAATACACATATCTTGTATTACGCATTACTTGCTGCCTCATTAAAAACTTTGCCAGAAAAATTCAGTGGTATAAAACCTTAGCCAAGAGAAAAAGAGTACAACGTGTATTTGTCTCCCCCTGATGAAAACATCACTTTATTTTTAAGAGACGACAAATTCCAAGCTTGTATAACAACTTTTCTAATGTTGAGATAGTCAATGCCTTAGTGAATTATTCCGCCGAATTATCACTTGAACGAATTTGTTGAACATGTATTTCATCATTCTGCTGAAGATTGTGTCTGATAAAGAACTTTGATGAAATATATGATTTATTCTGTCTCCTTCAATATATCCTTCTTTCAATTGATATAAGCAAACATCAGCGTCTTCACTATTATTGAAACCTTCTCTTCAAAGAAAAGTCACGCGTTTGTTGTGTGTTGAGTCACTTGCTTCATTAGTTGCAAGTATATTGATATGACTTGAATAAGTATCAACAATTGACAACCTTGTGAAATGATAATATGGCAATTCCTTCACATACAAATAGATTGGTTGAAGAACGGACTTCAGAAAATGCCTGCATTTGCATAACCAACAAAACCTTGACAATATTTGTTAGAATAAACAAATCTATATCAAGGATTCCTTTTGCAATATAATACTAATAGTATTCCAATATCTTCATATAGGAATAAAACTATATCTCGCTAGCATATTATTTTACTCATGGTTCTAGCAAGATACATAGTGCACCAATTGCAACAGACACAAATAAATCATGCACGCCATGCTTGCTCTAATCCACATAAGGATTTGTGAAACTTTATTTAATAAATTTCTTGGAAACCTTAATATGATTCAGAACAATTTAAATCCTTCAAAGATTTTCATTATACGCATATCAAATGTATTGTCAAAATTAAAACCTGAAAACGATTTAATCCACCACAAGAGAACATATCTCCATATAACTAATGCCAGGATATTTACGAAAACTCTTATGCCACAAATCATCTTTATGTCTATTGACTTGATTTTTCATTTCACTTTCAGGTGTTAGGAATATCCGTCCAACTTCACATTTTTCAGGTGAAGTCAATTTTCATTGCGTATTTTGTTATTTGTCCAATCATTTATTTGTCCAAATTCCATGACAGATTTGAGCTCAAGATTCTCGTCAATATTAATAATATTGAGCAACATTATATCACCAATATCGTCGATGATCATTTTACATCGGTTCCATCATCACTCAAGAAAGTCATAACTTATCGAGATCTCATTATTTTCAGGTACGTGAGCCTCTTCCATGAGGTCTTATAAAGTGTTATGTCATGGTGCTCTTATAAAGCACTTGACACACCATCTTGAACATTTGCTCATCTCCTTCTTCAAGAATTTTTTATCTTTGGAACTGATTAGTCTATTACGCTTCATGCATACTATAAACTCTGTCCACCATGGACTTTATTCTATTTGGAGCATTAGCAGCTGAAATATAATTGTCACGACCCAAAATCTAACCTGTCGTGATGGCGCCTATCTCAATACTAGGCAAGCCGATAACATCAATAACCCCCGATTTCCTTTAAGTTTGAAAAACATAATATTTGAATACAATACAAAATCCCACAAATACTGATACAAACACTCCCTAAAACCTGGTGTCACTGAGCACATGAGCATCTATCATGAATACAAGTCTGGACAAATACGGTCTATAATAGTCTGAGACCAAATACAGTAAATAAGGAGATAGGGAAGGAGAGACAAGGTCTGGGAAACACAGTAGCTACCTCTAAATCTCCAAAAAATCAACTGTGTGAGAGAATTAGCACCCGCTATGTCCGGAAATACCTGGATCTGCACACGAAGTGTAGGGTGTAGTATGAGTACAACCAACTCAGCAAGTAACACTAATAAATAAGGAACTGATGATAGTGACGAGCTACACAGTTATAGTTTACTTTCAGTAATTCCGGCAAGAATAGACATGCTTTCAAATCCAGCAGTTTAAGTCAAATCAATTCTATACAACTCAAGTTCATGTATTCCGGATATAAAATCCTTCAGAAAATTTCACAACAATGACATATAGCAACTAAGTGCGACAACAAATGAAAAGCAAGTACAGCCTCTCATGACAACAATAACTCACTGGGCTCCCAGCCCTCAACACTCATACTCAATGGGTACCCGTGCTCACTAGGGGTGTACAGACTCCGAAGGGGCTCCTACAGCCCAAGCGCTATAATCTGCACGGACAACTCACGTGCTGCACGGACAACTCACGTGCTATAATATCCTGCACGGACAAGTCACGTGCCATAGTATCCTTACTTTACCAACAGGCCCTCGGCCTTACTCAGTCCTCAACCTCCCTAGTCTCTCGACTCTCGAAAATCACATAGATCAGCCCAAACAAAGATAACATAGTGTATCAACAAAATCAAGAAAGACTGAGGTATGATATGCAAGTAAACTCGTGACTGAGTACAAGACAGCAGTTCGCAAATAATTCAACAAGTACGCAACCTCTGCAGGTCCCAACAGTACTATCACATAGCCTAAGCATGATTTCTAACATGATTTACATCAAATTTCATCAACACATATAGAGTATATAGCTAACAATAAATTATTTAACTATACAGTTTCCACGGGACGGACTGAGTCATAATTCTCTCGGTGCACGCCCACACGCCTGTCACCTAGCATGTGTGTCACCTCTAAAAATAATCACATGACACAAAAATTCGGGGTTTCATACCCTCAAGACCAGATTTATAACTGTTACTTACATCACACCATGAAATTCTTATTCCGCTAAGCCTTTGCCTCCTGAATTGGCCTCCAAACGCCTTGCATCTAGCCACAAATAATTCGATTCACTCAATATAATTTATTGGAATTAATTCCATAAGCAAATGCTAATTTTCCATAAAAGTCCGAATTTTAGCTCAAAACTCGCGTCTCGGAATCCGGCGAAACTCAAAAAATCTGACAACAAATCCAATTACAAGCTCAACCATACTAATTTCACTCAAATCCGACTCCGAATCGACACCGAAATCTCAAAAATTCGTTAATATGAGATTTCTAAACTTTTCCCAAATTTCAATCTCAAAACACTAATTACATGGTGACAACAATGATATATTCCTGTATATTGACCAAATACGAGTTAGAATCACTTGCCCCAATAATGTTCCTTGAAAATCTATCAAAAATCGCCCCTCCTCAAGTTCCGATTTGTCAAAAATGGCGAATGGGATGAAGTCCCCTGCTTTATAGTTCTGCCCAGGCAGCCCTCGGTCCTACCTCGATCTTGGCCTTCGATCGTGGTCTTCGATCCTAGGCCTCGATTCTGACCCTCGATCCTGGCCCTCGATCCTAGCTTCGATCATGGCCCTCGACCCTAGCCTTCGATCTAGGCTTCTATCTTGGCTTCGATCATGGCCCTCGACCCTGGACTTCGATCCTTGCTTTGATCATAGCCCTCGATCCTGGGCTCGATTTCTGGGCTCGATTCTGGACTCGATTCTAGGCTCCCCAAATTTCCAGCAGAAGGAATTTCCAGCATAAGGAAATTGCAGCAACTGTTTTAGTCTAACTTTTGATCCGTTAACCATTTGAAACTCACCCGAGGCCCTCGGGACCTCAACCAAATACAACAACAAGTCCTAAAACATCATTCGAACTTAGTCAAGTCTTCAAATCACATCCAACAATGTTAAAAACATGAATCACACATAGATTCAAGCCTAATGAACTTTAATATTTCCAATTTCTACAAACGACGCGGGAACCTATCAAATCACGCCCGATTGACCTTAAATTTTGCACACAAGTCATAAATGCAATAACGGAGGTATTCTAATTTTCATAATCGGATTCCGACCTCGATATCAAAAAGTCAACCCCCTCGGTCAAACTTCCCGAAAATTTAACTTTCGCCATTTCAAGCCAAATCCCTCTACGGACCTCCAAATAATTTTCCGGACATGCTCCTAAGTCCAAAATCACCATACGGAGCTATTTAAATTATCAAAATTTAAATTCGAGGTCGTTTACATATAAGTTCATATCCAGTCAACTTCTCCAACTTAAGTTTTCAATTATGAGACTAAGTGTCTCATTTCAATCCGAATTCCTTCCGAACCCGTACCAACTAACCCGGTAAGTCATAAAATAACTGTGAAGCATAAATTAAGCAGCAAATGGGGGAACATGGCTGTATTACTCAAAACGACCAGTCGGGTCATTACATTCTCCCCCACTTGAACATGCGTTTGTCCTCGAACGTGCCAAGAGTTGTTCTTAACCTTCAAATCTCTATTCCACCTTACCATGCACATACCCGGGGTGATCTCACATCACCCTATTCTATATAGGCCTGACCGTACAACATAACTGAAAATCATTAATGTAACCTTAGCCCAAAAACCTTGGAGCCAAATTTCTAACATCTAGAATTCTTTTCAAGACCTGGATCTCATATCTATGCACTGTATCAGCCTGAACAAGTTGTATCCAGCCATAACCATAATCCCAGACATAATCGCATAACATACTACACAACTCGCATACTCATAGCACCATTTCTGATCACAGTAACTACTCAAAACCAACCAAGTACTAGTATAAAACCCTGCATTCAACAAAACCATATTCCAAAACCTTCGTATACTGCCAATGATGAAGGAAACAATCAAAAACTCATAACCACTCATCAGATCAACTAGCCATGGATCTCTCTCGCCCCAACCAGAACCATAATCCTCTCCTAAGCCGACTTTCAATATTATCCTCCCGAATATATCATAATCAAGTCTGTTAACACCCATTGTAGGTCCAATGACCTTATATTATTAAACACTACTATCCAACAGACATGCCACATCAATATATCTCAAGCCACAACTGCACAATTCATGTACCCAAATATGGGAGATGTCTCAAGGAAGAGAACCGTATTACAAGTTCATCAAGCACCACCACCACCGCAATGTTACAACCAACTCCTCAAAATTTCATGAAGACGATAACCGTAGGCGTATGTGCACAATTGTAGAGGAAGGATTATAATGAATCGGATAAATTATCATAGAAATAAAATTCCCACACACGGCACGGACAACTCACGTGCCAATAATATGAATCGCCAGGCATGGTCACAAGCCTCCAATCCCAGCATATCATACAGGATAAATTAAACAAGTACACTTGTATATGATAATGAAATAAGATTCTCATGCTCCTGGACTGGTATAAATAGCACGCCATAGTGTAAGCATGTGCAAAGTCTGCTATCACACTTCAAATCGGCAAGTTAACGTGGAAATAGTAACTACCCCATTTATTCAGGGGAATTAGCCTCTTTGTAACCTCACATGTAGCCCATATAGTCCTCAACAACGGTAAGAATACGAGAAACGTTGTAAGTTTATGCTTAACAGTCAACTCTAGGTATATTATAGCCTAAGCATTCTTTCGAGTATGAATACTTGCCCCGATGCACGCACATTGGCTCAAACCTCACATATATGCACACTTATAGCGCTTAGCTATCACAAATAATTAACGCAACTAGTGCCTCCACTGAGGTAAAATAAAATACTCACCTCAAACAGACCGCAACCCGAAACAATATACTTCTAAGAATTCCCATTCTCCAAATTCATCAAACACATGAATCACCGTAACTGATCACAACTCCATCACTAGAATGACTAACACATCTTCCATTCACGATCGTCCCATAAGGAATACTTTCATAATTCTTCCGTGCCACATAGCAATAATTTGAATATTAGCAGTCTATCAACTAGGTGAGTATTGCAATACCAATGAACATCCGTAAGTCAAAACACAATGTGCCTTTTGAAATGCGCACCCTTCTCAGGGATTACTGAGCAGTTATAACATTCATCTAATTATCTGAAATTGACCATTCTGTTCAAAATTCGTGATCTTCCTTTCAAGAATGAACTGCCACCTTGTACTTGCAAATCTTAATCCCGCACAACACACCACTTCTATCATGTCATCATGTGACAAACACAATAATTTCATTATCAACTTTGAGTCACCAGTAATTTACCTACCCGGTTAGTTAGAAACCTTCATCTTGCTCCCAAACAGAAGGAAATCATAATACACAACATGTTCCTCACGCCGGTAAGATATCCGGCTCAAACCATGGTAGAAACCATCAAGAACACTTTGAAATCCATTTGCACACAACCAAGATATCAGAACTAAATTCCTCTGACTCGAACAAGTCATGCAGGTCACCAACCCAAGAATATTTCCACTAAAACATCCGTAGAGCCTCAACACATATGATCAAACCATTACCAAAAATGGTCCAGCCTACTACCCAGTCGTCCTATTTTCTCCGAGTTTCTTCTGAACCAACCTCAATTTGACACTTCTCCTTGTCAGAACTCCACGATCCTTACCCAAAGCATAGTACAAGACATCCTAACATACAACTACACTGCCCTAAGGCCCATAAGCCACTATATTCTTCTTAAGCACCTTCATAAATACCACAACCGTAATACTCACTCTGAAAATACCTTATGCGACTTTAAAATTGTTCCTCTTTCCTTTCTTATACTGAAATGTAGAATCCATAGTCATACAAAATTACCGCAAGTTCCTGCACCTTCAAATGCAAATCTCAAATTTTATCCATGCACAAGTCCGGAAACATTATCAATTGCTATATATAATTCTCAAACTCATTAGAAGTTTCTCGAGAGTCACCTACTTTACTTAAATCTAAATTGCACCGCCCAAACGGGCCGAAAGGCACAAGCCTCATTAGCACAACAACCCCCAAATAAGTAACCATGCCTTAACACCACCAATCAAATTCATACTCCGTGCGCACTACGTTCTTCAAAATAACAATTTAATCATTTCATGTTTCTGTATTTCTATAAAGTGACATATAACCCATATTCAGGAATTTCCTTACTCGAGTCATCCTCGATCTCCATCTCTGCAAGTCATAACTGATCCACAAGTATGTCTCCGACCAAAACTACAATTTAACACATAACCGTGAAATAAAATTATCAATAGCAGGCTCCCCCACTTAGCTCTAAGATCAATTATATAAACTTAGAACCCACAAGGATTTCTCCTTCTCAATTACCATGATTTCGTAACATTAACCCGCCAGACTTCTCGAAGTCTTTTGTTAAGATTTTCATGAACATTCTGAATCACCAGCCACAGTCACACACTCGACCTCTTACCGGGTAGCAAGTAATATTCCTCGCAGAAGTTTCATCAACATCACATCACCACTAACTGCTCATAAGAGATAACCCACCAGTGGAATTCCTTACCGACATCTTCCAACGACGCTGCACTGGGTGCAACGATCATGTAATCAGTAAATTCTCCTGAGCTCATGCTCGCCCACCATTTGTATAAGTCTGTACTTTCCCTTTTGACATCAACTGAAAGTTCAACAATACCTTCCGGACTCAAGTCGTATTGTGCCTGAAACGATAATCAGATCTTCACATCCCTCTTCATTTCAAACAAACTCTTTTCTTCCATATTCAATCTTTCTTCGTACAGTAACCATCACTCCAAATAAAGTCCGTAGGCCAAATCACATTCTATCACGATTCCAAACCATTCTACACTTTCTCAAGGCGCGCGACTACCCTACCACAAAATCCATATGCTAATCTGCCACTCTTACTTCGGATAAACCATCTCCTTTAAGCAATCCTCAACCTCTACTTCTCCTACTTGACCTGCTAGTACTTCAACCACCGCGAAACACTTCCCGTCATATCTTCCCTCATAATTTGCTGCCCAACTATTGCATCAAATCAAAATGCATCTCTGTAGCACATGAACCAATAAATTGTTACCGACCCTAAGCCTCTTCGAAGATCATCTTTCTCGAGCCATCAACATTAGAAATACCGATTCGATTCTGAACCACTGCACACAACTATCTTTGGCAACCGCCCCTCACACACCATTTCATAACACCCGGCCCCGAAGGCAAAATCCAAGAAGACCGTAACACCGACGGTCCATAATGCGTTCAAACAAGGACGGAAACACAGCATCACAATGAAAATTCGACCATGCTCGTAAATACCAAGTCTTGTTACTTTAACAACAAAACTTGGACATCTATAGTCCGACTGCCTTTCCTCCGCTGGAATTAATTGTTGAACCCCTTAATCATGTACTGAGAAATCCTCTCTTCGAGCCATTCACCGCCTCAACACATAACAAGCACCTTACCATTACACCAATATTGTGCGATAAAAACACATATCCATTGTAGAAACTCGTGCACAGTCTCGAAATCATAAAAAATATAGATACCGAGCTGGAATAAAAGAACATTCAAATCGTCTTTACACATCCCGCAGTTACATCATACTCATCACAAAGCTATTCCACCGCTTATCGAGCCACAAATTCCACTCGTAGGGACATTACTGTACATATGAGCCTAAATGTACAAGTTACAACTGAAGCTACCGAGCCTAAGTTGCAGCCTAAACCTGGCCTAAAGTCCTCAAGACTGGACCATCACCAAAACACAGAATACACATCTTGAACCTCCCTCATAAAATCCCAAGCCGGTGATGCACAACTGATACCGAGCGCTCATATGCGCATACGAAATGCGTGGAAGGAATTCAAAGAGTTATGTTTCCAGCTGCATCAATTCCGCACGATAGAATTCAACAAAGTGAAATTTTTTTAAGGGTTCAGCAGCCTCTCGAAGATAAGTACAGACATCTCCGTACCGATCCATAAGCCTCTACTAAACCTGCTTATGACTCGTGAGACCTATGTAACCTAGGGCTCTCATACCAACTTGTCACGACCCAAAATCTGACTTGTCGTGATGGAGCCTATCTCAATACTAAGAAAACCGATAACATCAATAATCCTCGATTTCCTTTAAGTTTGAAAAACATAATATTTGAATACAATACAAAATCCCACATATACTGACACAAACACTCCCCAAACCCTGGTGTCACTGAGCACATGAGCATCTATCATGAATACAAGTCTAGACAAATATGGTCTATAATAGTCTGAGACCAAATACAATAAACAAGGAGATAGGGAAGGATAGATAAGGTTTGCGAAACACGACAGCTACCTCTAAATCTCCGAAAAATCAACTGTGTGAGAGAATTAGCACCCGCTATGTCCGAAAATACCTGGATCTGCACACGAAGTGCAGGGTGTAGTATGAGTACAACCAACTCAGCAAGTAACAATAATAAATAATAACTGAAGATAGTGACAAGCTACATAGTTATAGTTTACTTTCAGTAATTCCAGCAAGAATAGACACGTTGTCGGGTCAGTGGAAATTTTAGCTGTTGTGCTTTGGAAAGATTGCCTTGGGCAAATGAGTTACGCCGTGCACGGTAATAATGTATTAAGGGTATACAATCGTATTTAGTGCAGTGTGTAGTGATTGATACGGTGTTCGAATGTTGGAAACAGGCCTGGTGGAGAATTTTCGGATGTTGGAATGTGGCACTAAGGCTTACTTGACTAAATAAAAGGGAGGATCTTCAGACTGGTTCAAGCTAATGTGCTCAACTGGGTTGTGGTAGCACGGGTAGGTGCACGAGGTGTTAATAGTGATTTCGAACAACTCCAGAGCAGTTCTTAGCACGTTCGAGGAAGAACGTATGTTTAAGTGGGAGAGCATGTAACGACTCGACCGGTCATTTTGAGCTCTAACGCGTCGTTCAACAGTTTTAGGCCTTGAGCAGCTTCACTTCAGGTATTATGACTTGTACGCGTGGTCGAAATTGAATTTCTAGAAGTTCAGAGTTGATTTGGAAAGAAAACTCTCATTTCGGAAACTTTAAGTTGGAAGAATTGACTAAGGTTTGATTTTTGAGTAAACGACCTTGGAATCAGGACTGGAAAGTTCCAACGGGTTCGTATGATGATTTTAGACTTGGGTGTATGTCAGGATCGGGTTTTGGATGACTCGGGAGAGTTTCAGTGCCTATTGTGGAAGGTTGGCATTTTGGAAGAATTTCATAAATTTGGGTTGAAGCATTTCAATGTTATTGATGTTCATTTGGGATTCCAAGTCTGAGAATAGCTTTGTATGGTGATTATGGTATTGGGAGCCATCCAGATGTGGATTTGGAGGTCCGTAGGTCATTTCGGGGTCATTTGGCAAAAATTTGAAATTTGAAGGTTTTTGATAAGTTTGACCGGGAGTGGACTTTTTGATATCGAGCGGATTCTGATTTCGGAAGTGGGAGTAGGTCTGTAATGTCAATTATGACTTGTGTACAAAATTGGAGGTCAATCGGACGTGATTTGATAGGTTTTGGCACCGATTGTAGAAGTTTGAAGTTTCAAAGTTCATTAAGTTTGAATTGGAGGGTGATTCGTATTTTTAGCGTTGTTTGATATGAGTTGAAGGCTCGACTAAGTTCATATTATATTTTATGACTTTTTGGTAGGTTTGGATGAGGTCTCGGGGGCCTCGAGGTGGTTTCAGATGGTCAACAGATCAACATGGAGTTTTGTTGTGTTGTAGAAGGGCCTGAGTTCTGGTGTAATCGCACCTGCGGAAAAAGGGCCGCAGGTGCAACGCCGCAAAAGCGGTAAGGCAAGCGTAAAAGCGGAAGGGCCAAGGCTGTTGAGGACCGCATGAGAGGAAAGAGTTGCACACCTGTGACAGTGCAGGTGCGAAAGCAGTGGCCGCAGAAGCGGCAAGGCCGCAAGTGCATAGGAAGTGCCGTAGAAGCGGATGCGCAGGAGCGACCAAGGAGTCCGCATGTGCGGGAGTCACTGGGCAGAATGCTTAAAAGAGCGGGGCTCATCCATTTTTGCCATTTTCTCTTCATTCTTGGGCGATATTTGGAGCTTCTTGAGGGAAGTATTAACATAGCAACTTGGAGGTAAGTTAATCCCACCCATTGCAAGTAAACTACCTGGATTATATATGGATTTAGACATGCAAATTTGTAGAAATTGGGATTTTGAATTAAAAAAACCTTCAAATTGGTATTTTTCAATTATGACCACGAATTTGGTCATGGAATTGAGAATAAATTATATATTTGAGTTCGTAATGTTATGGGTAATAGTTATCTCCGAAAATATTTCGGAATCCGGGCACATGGGCCTGAAGGTGATTTTTTATCGACTTTTCGAGCGGAGTTGAAAATTATTGTAAATTGAATTATAATGAGTATTAGAGTATATATTTATGGATTTGCACCTTTATTGACTAGTTTTGGAGCGATGGACATTGGTTTGAGTTGTTGCAAAGCCTTTGGAGCCGGTTAGAGAATTTCGGAGCGAGGTAAATCTCCTTTCTAACCTTGTAAGAGGGAATTAACCCCATAGGTGAATTAAATTATTATGTGTTTCTATTTGTGGGGCCTACGTAGGCACAATGTAATGAGAGTCCATGCGTAGCTACTGTTATGCTTATGTCCGGATAGTCTAGGACCCATATCACGTTGTACTTGCAATGTTTGCGCCCTACTTGTTAATTTAATTGTTTAAAACATTTAGAAACTCGATAAAGGAATTATAAAAAGGTTAAACTTCATTTACTTGACCGTTAAATGGGAAATTGAAATTCTTGGAATATTTTCCCCTTAATAAATCTTGAATTGGTTGTTTAATGTGTTTTCCCTTTCGTGGAGTGGGCCGAACGCCTCGGTAGCAGATAGATGCATCTATGATTCACGCCATTTGACCCTCGGCAGTGCACAGTTTAAATATTTATGTTGGATCGGGCCGTACGATCTCGGCATGATTTGCGCGTGATTTATCTTTGAAATTGATAATAAATGATATTGCTTTCATTGGCCCGAGTCACAAAATGTTAAATGACGAAAATAAGTCTGGAAAGTTTCTATTAACAAAAGAATTATTTACTTACTTCATGTTATTGAGTTTACAGTCGTTCTGTACAATCCACGCTTAATTATAATATTGATATTTTATTATTAGCCCTTAGTAAGTGTCGGAGTCGACCTCTCGTCACTATTTCTTTGAGGTTAGGCGGAATACTTACTAGGTACGCGTTGATTTACGTACTCATACTACAGTTGCTGCACTTTGTTTTTGTGCAGGTGCATTTATGTCTAGTGACACTATGGGCGCAGAGGCACGGTTATTGCGGGGACTCAGGTGAGCTGCATTCCACGTTACGAGTCCACAGCCCGCACAAAGTTTCCATCCGAGTTATTTTACATTTTCCCTATCTAATGTTGTATTCTAGACAGATGTCGTATTTTATCATACTTCCTAGTTAATGCTCATGCACTCGTGACACCGGGTTTTGGGGCGATTATGGGTTGTTTGGTATTGAAATTGTGAAAATATTTTTATTACTCTGTAAAGTCTATCTTTTATTATTAAATAAAAGGAAATCGTGATTTCAAATACTAAAATGAGTAATTAAGTTAATTAATTATGATTGACTTGCCTGACAACGGTGTTAGGCGCCATCACAAACTTTAATGGATTCTGGGGCGTAACAAATACCGTACCATACCGACCGACGAACACCCCTAGTCTGGACGATGAAAAATAAAAACAATTAGCGTGGACTCCATAAAAGAAAAAAGGAACATAACAAAGCAACAAGTCCTTTCATCTCAAGTGAATGATACAATCTCCCAAAACTAAAGCTAAGCGTTTGAAAAAGAAGAATTAACCCAAATAATTGTTCACCTAATCAATTAAACTAAAACTAGTCGGCGAAGATATAATATATGCATAATGTATGCACTATATGAATATAATTATGTATAATCTATGTATATGACTAGAAAAAATGAATAATGAATATGGCAGGCTATTTGTATAAATATTTCTTTGAAGGATGGACATGGTCCATTCCGATCCATTTCATAATAGCGCGATGGTTCTTCGTCGGGGCTTTTGCATCTATACCCGGTATTGGGGTCACAATTGAACCTATACCCACTTTATAAAAATGTTTGCAAGCGTACCCACTTTACGGTCAACTTCAGACTTATCGGGTCTAAAGTTAAAAAATATTAGTCTGAAGTGAAAAAATTACACTTCAAATGCAGTTAATACCAAATAGGTCTGAAGTGCAACCAAAGGTTTCATGCACTTAAGGCTAATACGTCTGAAGTGAAAAAGTGTACTTTAGATGCACTTAAGGCCAATAAGTCTGAAGTAAAAAATTGCACTTCATATGCAGTTAAGGCCAAAAAGTCTGAAATGCAACAAACGTTTTCATTCACTTAAGGCCAATAAGTCTGAAGTGAAAATTTGCACTTCAGATGCTCTTAAGGCCAAATAGGTCTGAAGTGTAACCAATGGTTTCATGCACTTAAGGCCAATAAGTCTGAAGTGAAAAATTGCAATTCAGATGCACTTAAGGCCAAAATGTCTGAAGTGCAACAAACATTTTGCTACACTTAAGATCAATAAGTTTGAAGTGAAAATTGCACATCAGATGCACTTAAGGCCAAAAGGTTTGAAGTGCAACAAACATTTTGCTACACTTAAGGCCAATAAGTCTGAAGTGAAAAATTACACTTCAGATGCACTTAAGGCCAAAAGGTCTGAAGTGCAACAAACGTTTTGCTACACTTTAGACCAATAAGTGTGAAGTGAAAAATTTCACTTCAGATGCACTTAAGGCCAAAAGATCTGAAGTGCAACAAACGTTTTGCTACACTTAAGGCCAATAAGTCTAAAGTAAAAAATTACACTTCAGATGCACTTAAGGCCATAAGGTCTGAAGTAAAACCAACGTTTTTATGCACTTTAGGCCAAATATGCCTGAAGTGCAAATTGCCGAGAAACAGAAATTTATTTTTCGAATTATAACAATCTAATATACGATTTAATACCTAAATCTACTCCAAATGAGCTCAAATTTGAAACTTAACCTCCAAATATCATGAGGAACAAACCCCAATCATCAATTTGTCAAAACAACAATAAATCTAATGAATCCATTTTGCAATTAAGAAAAAGAAGAAGAAGAAACCCTAAGAAATAGCAAAACATAAAGCGTCATAATAGCTCACCATTATAAAACATCATAAACTACATTAAAATATGTTCACAACCATCATATAAAATCATTGTCACCCGAAGAAGAAGAAGAAGAAGAAGAAGAAGAAGAAAATAAAGGAGGGGGAGAAAGAGGTCTGAAATTGTTTAAAAAGTGAATACAACTTAAAACGTTTTTAAAAGGTTAGTACAGTTTAAATGGGGCGACCAAATAAGGCGCCCCGTGCAATATTTACTTCTTCGTCCAAGCTGACGAACACCGAGTCCACTGCTAATGGAACTCCTGCCTTGGCCTTCTGTAGCGCAGCTAAATTCACATATATACACAACAACCTAAGAAATATTTTTTTACAAGGTTATAAATCACCAATTGATATAAGCTAACATCATAGTATACGCTACATAATTGAATTAGATGCCTCGTGGTGTCAGCACTTCCTTGTTACTCCAATTTATTAGCCATTAAACCAACGTTTCATTAGAGTTAAATTCATAAATTGAAGATATCAGCTGGTAACCTTTCTTATAAATGTAGGAATTAGGATTGCCTATTCCTTTACAGGTTGACCTGCTAATACCTAGCTACC
>AWOL01S0144812.1:17800-34762 GCA_000715115.1 Nicotiana otophora
CCCCCCCCAAACTCCATTAGGATTAAGGGAAAAATCCCTTTTCTTTGGCCAGATATATTTGAAATTGTTTCTTCCATGCTCGTGAATTGTCAATGTTACAGGGCCTCCATTCCAAGTATCAGAAGGAGGTATATGTATTTGTTTTAGTAGGCATATATATATCAGTTAAAATATTATTGGTGTATACGGGTAAAATCGAGCTCGTAGTGTATCCTAACCTCCGATATGGTAGGCCAGGCTCGAGACATGGCAATAGAGGGCTAAAGATCGATCCCAAGTCTCACCGGGCTAGAACCCAGGGACAGAATACCTGCCATCGAGAACACCGAGGCTGCGACTCAAGAATCGGTCCTAGCCACAAACGACCTCGAAGAAAGGTTGTCGGCATAACCAACAGAAGACCGAAATATCTGTGACCGGCTGGATAGTATGGAGGGAATCACGGCACGTATCGATAAGAAACCGTCATTCAGTAAATCATGAGATTTTTTACCTTTTATAAAATTGTACCTAAAGCAAAACTCTTCTACTATATAAATGGGGTCTGATAACTCATAAAGGACAATGTAACACGCATTCCAAGAAAATGTATCATTATTTTTTTTGTTATTAGTTCTTCCGCTTTCGTTCGTCAGTGCTTGTTGTTACGAGCCCAGATCGAGGGCAGATATTTAATTAAGGCGTAAATTGTCTTCCTCGTGTGTTTTGAGCTTACTTCATCCTTATTTATTTAATTTGTTCTTATTTACTGCTTTGTGTCAAATAAATTCGCTATCCTTAAAATCACTTATAAATTTAATTGTTATTCAATTTTGAGGGTAATGAGTTTGGTGCCCACCGTGGGGCTGAGGATAATAGTGACTATTTGATACAAATTTCGATAACACACACTACTTTATGCTTGTTCTTTGGAGTGTCTCTAATTTCAGGTTAAAGCTCAAAATGTCAAACTCTCAGCCAGCACATCTACATGTTGACAATAAGTCTGGTCATCACGGCGAAAATAATAACATAGTGCCCAGTGGCGAGGTACCATCTATTGATCCTATCGGAATTCCGATCGTTGACCCGATTGACGCCAACTCACATGTGGCCATCAACGCGAATCTGCCTACCGACCCCGAGAATAACGTCTGTGGTGAAACTCGATCAGCAGCCCAAAAAACACAAGACATTGGAGTGAACGAGATCAATTTACGGGTGATCTTCGAAATGTTACAGGCTCAACAGGCGGCGATAGCCCAGTTACATAACCGAAGCCACGCGCCGAACAGAATTGAACTCGATCCACCCGGGAAGTCACCCGCAGAAATGAATCGGTTGCCGAGAGGCCGAATGAAAATGAATCGGGGACTAACCTCGAGATCATAAAGATGCTCGAGGAACTGACAAAACGGGTAGAATCAGGAGAGAAGAAAATAGAAGCTAATGACAAAAAGGTAAAACCTACAACTCCAGAGTCGACCAAATCCCAGGAGCACCGTCAATATTAAAAGGCATGGATTCTAAGAAAGCCGTTCAAATACCTTTTCCATCGAGCGCGACTCCAAAGACGACCCCTAAGAAGTTCCGCATGTCCGAGATTCTCAAGTACAACAAAACGACCGACCCAAATGAGCATGTGACCTCCTATACATGTGCCATCAAAGGGAATGAGTTGGAGGATGATGAGATCAAGTCCGTCTTGTTGAAAAGGTTCGGGGAGACCCTATCAAAAGGAGCTATGATATGGTATCACAACTTACCTCCTAATTCTATTGACTCGTTTGTTATGCTTGCAGATTCCTTCGTAAAGGCACACGCTGGGGCTATCAAGGTCGAGACCAGAAAGTCAGACCTTTTCAAAGTAAATTAGAAGGATAATGAGATGCTCAGAGAGTTCGTGTCCCGGGTTCAAATGGAACGGATGGACCTGCCGCCGGTCGCAAATGATTGGGCTATTCAGGCTTTCACCTAAGGACTCAACATCCAAAGATCGTTGACTTCACAGCAGTTAAAACAAAACTTGGTAGAATATCCGGCAGTCACTTGGGCCGATGTCCACAACTGTTATCGATCGAAAATCAGGGACGAAGATAATCAGCTTGGGGCCCCTTCCGGGTCCTTGTATCCCGTCAGAACCATCGACAGAGTCAAGAGAGACATTGATCGTGAACCGAGATCAAACAGCGATCAGTATCAGCCATACCATGGAGACCGAAGGAGCAGTGGGTCCGGGCGGAACCCTATGAGAAATGAAAGGAGAAATGATCAAGGCCAAAACAACCAGGGACTCATGAGCAAAAGAAGCTTTGATAGGCCCGTCGGGCCTAAAGAAACACCAAGATTATCAGGGTACAACTTCAACGTCGATGCCGCTGCTATCGTATCTGCCATCGGACGCATTAAAGATACTAAATGGCCTCAACCTCTACAGTCCGATCCAGCCCAAAGAGATCCTAACCTAATGTGTAAATATCACGGCACTCATGGCTATAGAACAGATGACTGCCGACAATTAAGAGAGGAGGTGGCCCAGTTGTTCAACAACGGACATCTTCGAGAGTTCCTGAGTGGCCGGGCCAAGATCACTTCAGGAACAGGGATTCTAATAAACAGACCGAGCAGGAAGAACCTCAGCATGTCATTAACATGATCATCGGTGCGGTCAGTATTCCCCAGGGGTTGATGCTGAAACGCACCAAAGTATCCATCATGAGGGAAAAATGGACTAGGGATTATGTACCGGGAGGAACCTTGTCTTCCAACGACGAGGATGCTGAGGGTATCGTGCAACCCCCACAACGATGCATTGGTAATATTAGTACTCATAAGTAAATCACGAGTTAAGCGTTTGTTAATTGATCCAGCTAGCTCAGCCAACATCATCAAATCGAAGGTCGTGGAACAACTCGGCCTACAAGATCAGATCGTACCTGCGGTCCGAATCCTGAACGGGTTCAGCATGGCATATGAGACCAATAAAAGGGAGATAACATTACCGGTGAACATTGCCGGAACCATTCAGGAGGCTAAGTTCTATGTAATCAAAGGAGATATGAGATACAAAGCTTTGTTCGGGAGGCCATGGATTCACAACATGAGAGCAATACCCTCAACGCTACACCAGGTGCTGAAATTCCCAACACTCGGAGGTATGCAAATAGTTTACGGGGAACAACCGGACGCCACAAAAATGTTCGCGGTTGATGAGGTTATTCCGATATTCACACTCTCGACATCGAAGGGCCCGAATCTGATGGCCAAAGACGAGGCCAAATAGCAATTACCGGTACCAGCCTCGACAGAACCGGAGAAACAAGAGGTAGATGGGGACGATGACTACGGAGTTCCTAAATCTTTCATAACCCCGACGATTCCAACGCTACCAAATCAACAGTCAAGGAATGGGAGCTAGTCATATTGATCGAACACTTGCCCGATCGAAATGTATACATGGGCACGGGGTTAAGCCCCGAGCTCAGGAAAAAGCTTATTCAATTTCTTATTACTAACGAAGATTGTTTCACTTGGTCCCACCTTGATATGATAGGGATCCCGCCGGAAATAACCGCTCACAAGCTAAGCCTGGATCTGAAGTTCCACTCGGTCAAGAAGAAGAGGAGACCCCAGTCCGAGGTCAAACATGCGTTCATCAAGGACGAGGTATCTAAACTCCTTAAAATAGGGTTCATTCGGGAAGTTAAATACCTGGATTGGTTAGCAAACGTAGTGGTAGTCCCTAAAAACGGGAATACATTAAGAATGTGTGTAGACTATAAAGACTTGAATAAGGCATGTCCCAAGGACTTCTTTGCTCTACCCAACATCGATCGCATGATCGATGCAACGGCTGACCATGAGATCCTTAGTTTTCTCAATGCCTATTCCGGGTACAACCAAATACGGATAAACCCGGTCGATCAGGAAGAAACCTCTTTCATCAGTAAGTACGACACCTACTGCTATAACGTGATGCCACTCAGATTAAAAAATATCGGTGCCACTTACCAACGCCTAGTAAACCGGATATTTGAGGAACAAATAGGAAAATCAATGGAGGTTTACATTGATGATATGTTGGTTAAGTCCCGTCTGTCTTCGGCGTATGAAGCAGTGGTGGGCTCGATAAATATCGCTTGATCTCTTCCAAGGCCTGTTGACACTCCGGGGTCCACGAGAAGTTATTCTTCTTTTTCAATAGTGAGAAGAATCGGTGACTTTTATCGGAAGACCTCGAGATGAACCGCCCCAGGACGGCTATGCGTCCGGTTAATCTTTGTATGGCCTTCATGTTGTCCACAACAATGATATTCTCGATGGCTTTGATCTTATCGGGGTTTATCTCGATTCCCCGGTTGGATACCATGAATCCGAGGAATTTACCAGATCCGACTCCAAATGCACAGTTCTCCGGGTTCAGCTTCATATTGTATTTCTTTAATATGCTGAAGGTTTCCTGCAAATGTTTAAAATGGTCCTCTGCTCATGCAGCTATACCTGTACCTGGCAGTATTGGAGATAGCGCTAAGTGGAGTCCTAGTCCGGGAAGAGAAAGGTACACAAATTCCAATTTACTATGTTAGCAGGACTTTAGGCGAGGCCAAAACTAGATACACTCACCTAGACAAATTGGCAGGAAGCTGAAACCGTATTTTCAATGTCACCCTATATGTGTTGTAACTACCTACCCATTGAAAAATGTAATGCATAAACCCAAGCTCTCGTGAGGGTTGGCCAAATGGGCCATGGAGATCAGCGGGTATGATATTGAATATAGGCCCCGAACCGTCATTAAATCTCATATTTTGGTAGACTTAGTGGCCGACTTTATGCCGGCCCTAATACTCGAGGTTGAAAGAAAGTTATTGTTGAACTCGGGGACCTCTTCGGGGATCTGGACCCTCTTTACGAACGGCGGCTCAAATGCAAAAGGGTCCCGACTTGATATCGTGTTGAAGCCACCAACATGCAATGTAGTTAGACAATCTATTACGACTGTAAAACTGACTAACAACGAGGACGAATATGAGGCCATGATTGTAGGTCTCGAACTAGCCAAAAGCTTGGGGGCGGAGGTGATCGAAGCTAAATGCGACTCCCTCCTTGTGGTAAACCAAGTTAATGGGACATTTGAGGTTAGAGAGGAACGAATGCAAAGGTACCTGGATAAGTTGCACATAACATTACACTGGTTCAAGGAGTGGACTCTACAACACGTACTTCGGGATCAAAATAATGAGGCTGATGCCCTTGTTAACTTGGAGTCGTCGGTCGAAGACGATGAGTTCAACTCAGGGGCAGTCGTACAACTCATGAGATCGGTAGTGGAAGAAGGCCACGCCGAGATAAACTCGACGAGCCTAACTTGGGACTGGAGAAACAAATATATAGAATATCTGAACACCGGAAAACTACCTTCGGACCAAAAGGAATCGAGGTCCCTACGTACGAAGGTAGCCTAGTTTAGTCTGTCCGAATATGGAACCATGTTCAGAAGAACATTCGATGGCCCGCTCGCGATAAGTTTAGGACCGGGAGATACTGAGTATGTTTTGAGGAAAATTCACGAAGGCACATGTGAAAATAATTCGGGCGCCGAATCATTGGTTCGAAAAATAATTAGAGCCGACTACTACTAGATCGACATGGAAAAGGATGCGAAGGAGTTCGTACGAAAATGCGATGCATATAAAAGGCATGCTCCGATGATTCATCAAGCCGGGTAGCTACTGCACTTGGTCCTGTCACCTTGGCTATTTACAAAATGGAGGATGGACATCGTTGGCCCCCTTCCATGGGCACCCGATAAGGCTCAATTTTATATTATTTATGACTAACTATTTTTCTAAGTGGGTGGAAGCCCAGGAATATGAGAATGTCAGGGAGAAGGAAGTCATCGATTTCATTTGGGACCACATCATATGTCAGTTCGGAATGCCAGCCAAAATCGTGTGCGACAATGGAAAACAGTTCATCGGCAGAAAAGTAAGCAAGTTTCTCGAAGACCATAAGATCAAAAGGATCCTATCAATGTCCTAACACCCTAATGGGAATGCACAAGCAGAGTCCACCAACTAAACCATACTCCAAAACCTTAAAAAGAGGTTGACCGACGCCAAAGGAAAATGGAAGGAAATCTAACCTGAAGTCCTATGGGCATACTGTATGACCTCAAAGTCCAGTACCGGGGCCACTGCGTTCTCGCTAGTTTACGGCGTCTAAGCTCTAATACCGGTCAAAATCGGAGAACTGAGTCTCATACATCGATATGCAATAAAAGAATCAAACGACGAAGCCATCAATACGAGTCTGAATCTGTTAGATGAAAGGCGCGAAGCCGCCCTTGTTCGGTTGGCCGCCCCAAAATAGCGGATCGAGATGTATTACAATCGAAGAGCCAACATTTGACATTTCAATGTCGGGGACTTAGTGTTAATAAAGGTCACGCTAAGCACCCGGAACCCAAACGAAGGAAAGTTGGGGCCGAACTAGGAAGGTCCTTATCAAATTATCGAGATCACCGAAAAATGATCATATAAACTCGGGACAATGAACGGTGAGCAACTACCAAACAACTGAAACATAACTCAGTTAAAGCGATATTACTGCTAAGATACGACCCCATTCATTCCTTTTACCTATTTGCATTTTGAACTAACACTTGCAGGCGACCATCAAAGAACGACACAATTTTTAGGCCCGAAAGCACGCGTTACACTCTTTTTCCTTTGAACCGGTTTTGTCCCAAATGGGTTTTCCTGCAAGGTTTTTAATGAGGCAACAGTAAATCGTTCTAACATAGAATTGAAGGTCGGCTACGAACCGGTGTTGAAGAACACAACAACAATATTCGAGGCTTCTCTATGATCGGCCTCAAACACTGGTGGGGCATCACCCTCGGACATGACTTTAGCAAGGAAAGAAACTTTATGACCGAATAGTCTCGGCTCGATTGATAGAATTTACTATAAGGGCCAAACAATCGAATGAATTGTGCCCACATAGACTGCTCGAGCCCTGACATAAAGCTTGTACACATGTTTAATCGTATATATTACACACAAAATAAAAAGAGGTTTCTACCTTGCAAATAAATATCTAGTCCCTTAATAATCTTTTCCTCTTAAGGAACTTCCTACATTCGATACCCTAAAGATATCGATCCCAAGGTTCGCCTTTATCCCGGTTCAAAGGATCGCTCTCACTCGGGGATTGCCATCTAAAGAGAAACTCAGACGGCCCGGGCTATCAGAGCCCGGGGGCACAAGACCTATTAAGCAGCGCCCGAACCTGAAAGGCTATGGCCATCCCCACTCGGGGACTGTTATCTTAGGCAAGCCCAGATAACTCGAGGTAACAAGCCCACTGGGAAACACTCGAACTAAAAAAGCTACGGCCATATTAAAAAAGCTCGGAGACATCCGAGACCCGTAACAAAAAACAAGGCCTTCAAAATTTCTAAACCGGTTCTAAAGGCTATCCTCGGCAAACTATAATCTAAAAAATTATAAGTACTTTGGGAAAACGTTTCCGGTCATACCTAACCCCCATGATGCCTTAACCAAACTAATGTCGAAGGAAATGCATGTTCGAACCTCCGAACATGACCTAACTATTTCATGCTAAGGCATTTCGATCTTTGCAAACATAAAGAATAAAGCAAAAGAAAACAAACTTAGAAATTGTCGAAGGGAAAAAAGAAGCCTTATATTATGTATATATATATATAGTCTTTACAAAGGCCAAACGGCCTTGACAAAAAGTACAAAAATACAAAAACACAAAAACCAATGGAAAATGTACAAGATACTTAAACGGCCTGGTCTTCATTGGAGCCCGCCTCGTCCCCAGGGTCTTTGGAGTCTCCTCCACCCTCGGATCCGCTCGAACCCTCGGAGTCTTCTTCAACCTCGGGATACACTAACTTATTGGTCTCGTCTTTGAGCCCCTTAGCACTCTCAATCTCAGCCGATAAACTGAAACCACGAGCATGAATTTCCTCGAGGTCCTCTTTTCGGGATTGCCGCTTCGCGTGCTTGACAATATCTTTCAGTCGATCCTGGGCCGCCTCGGCATCAGCCTTATGTTGAGCCACCATCTCGTTGGCATCATCTTTGACCACCTCAACCACCGATTGGCCGTTTTGAGCTCCTTGGCAAAAGTTTCTCGATTTGTAATGGCCGATCTTAGCTGAGATCGGAGCTCCTAAATGTTTTGGGTCTACACCTCGGCCTTTTCCTTGCCGCTTGAAGCTGGACCTCTGCCGAAGTCAGTGTTGCCCGATCAATCTCCTTTTCTGAGGCCAGGTGGTCCATCCTACCTCTCCATTCTTCGGCCTCAACCGTAACTACATCCATCTCAGCTCGGAGTTGGTCGACCCGATCGATCTTCTGTTAGACCTGCGGATTCCGACCATTAGTCACCGTGTCCAGCTCATCGCCACTAACTTCAAATATTTTTACCTGTTCGACCAGGTCATCATACTCCTTCCGAGCCACCTCCAGCTCAGCTCGGAGGCTCGTAGCCTCCCTTTCATGCTGCTCGCTGAGGAGTTTGTAAGTATCTCTCTTCTCAGTGAGCCCTCGGACCTCGGATTCAAGCTGGTTGAGCTCGTCCTGAAATCAAAGGAAAGTTTCATGGTCAAGCACCGAGGCCTACAAACACAAAATAAAAATGTTTGGGTTATCTATGAATTAGTCTAAGTACGAATTAAAGTCATCAAGAGATATCTGAAGTTACCCGGTTTAGCGCCTGTTGTACTTCGTTGAACAAGTAGGGCGCATCTACCTTGTTCATCTTTGCTTGATCTTCCTCGGTCACCAGACACTGAAGATAACTGGCCACCCCTACGGGGGAGGAGAGGACCCAGGCATCCTCCGGGATGGAGATGACGATGGATCGCCTCCAGAGAGGATCCACACTCGGAGCTGGGAACCGGTTGATCAGTTTCGGGCTTGAGCAAGGCTTGCTTGCTCCCGATGATGGACTCTTCTTCTGCACCTTTAAGTCACCCAATTTGGTGACATCCTCCGTGGTGGTAAAATCCACGCCATCAAATATTCCGCGGAAGGGGTCGTCTGCCCCGTGGGCCCCCTCGATGGGATCTTTCCCTGTCTGAACCTCATTATACATGGACTCAGTGAACGATGGCAACTCGGTGATGTCTATCACACCGTGTACTTCCTTCGGGGCATTGCCCACATCTCGGGAAGCCTCGGCCACGGCCTCTTCGTCGGCCTCTCTAGCTTGAGGCAGACCAACCTCGCCTCTCTCTGGTTCAGAGGCCCCTTGCCCTTCGAGCTGCGACAACACACGGGCCATCAGATCGAAGGATTTTCCTTCTTCTTCGGATTCGTCCCTCAGCCGATAGAGTGAATCCGAAGATGGTACTCGAGCACTGGTGCTTTCTTTAGACTTGCGCACCAGCCTTCTTCTTATTTTCCTTTTCTCCGAGCTCGGAGAACTCGGAGCCCTTTTCCTTTTCTTCTCTTTAGCCTGTCTCGGAGCAGGGGACTCGGCAAGGAAGTTCTCGACACTGGATGGAGGCCTCAGTTCAACATCCTTGGATAAAACTTCGAAAAGAAGTAAAAGAAGTAAGAAATCGATAACACAAGAGGAACCCGAACATTACTTACTCAGGAAATGAGTCTCACCGTGGGAACGGGCCTCCCAGTGACCCTTCGAAAGGTTGCGCCATAAGCACTCGGAGTAGGGCATGTGTGATACGATACCCTCGACCCACTTCTTGAGTCGAGGGACAACAGTAAGGACCCGAGCGGCAGCTGCACCATCACAAAGCACCGATAAGAAAGAAGGGAAAAAGTATAAAATTGACTTTCGAAAACGAAATTATACTTACGAGATGTGTTCCACTTCTCGGGGAATGGTATACGCTCAGCTGAGATCAAGCCCGAAGTCCTCACTCGGACAAAACGGCCTTGCATGCCCCGATCCTTGTCTTTATCAATACTCGAGAACGAGGCTTTATTGGCCCGACGCACAAGCTTTATCAGTCCCTCCCGAAAAATTTGGGGACTGTATAAGCGCATAAGGTGGTCGATGGTGAACGAGCATCCATCGATCTTACTCATAAAGTACCGAAGAAGGATCACGATCCTCCAGAGTGAAGGATGAATTTGACTGAGGCATACCTCATATCTCTTACCGAAATCGATTATGACTGGGTCCACCGGGCCCAGTGTAAAAGGGATAAGTGTAAACACTTTGGTATCCCTCGGCATGGGTGGTAATGGCTTCCTCGGGTTTGGGTACCACTATGTGCTTGTCAACCCAATTGCAACCTTTTTTTACCGTATGGAGAACATCCTCAGTGGTCGAGCAGATGTACCTCGAGACCTCTTCACACCGGACTTGTACGGAGGAAGGTTTTTCAACCTTAAAGTCAATATTGACCGAGCACCCCCCGGGATGAACATTTTCAAAGGGGGTTCCGGTATTGGTTCCTCGATGGCAGTACGCGAAACAGAGTCCTCGGCCTCGGTAGCCGGTCGCGAAGTAGAAGGAGTTTCTTTTTGGGGAACGATTTTTAAAGTCTTCGCAATTTCTTTGAAAACTGAAAGACAAATGGGGGAAGAGAGGAAGTTAAAGGAGTGCACTTGTTAGCTTGAGATGATGACGAACAAGAGTTCTTACAAAAGATCTCAAATAACCGGGATATAGGTGCTAGGAAGTATTGAAATTTCTAAGGTACGAGAGCAGAAGGCTTGAATGTAAAGTTTAAATGAACTAAGGAAGAGGTATTTATAGCTTTTTAGCGGCGGCTCGCATCCAGGAATGGCCGACCGACAACTGACAAGCATTTAATGCCATTAAGACTTGACTGACGAGATGTTTCGGTTATTTTGTCGTTTCTGTCACGCTGTATCGAAGTATGAATCAGAAGCTCATATCGTTTCTCGTCGTCTACTCTCCGAAAAATGAGGGGACTATCTACATAGGGGTAAAATAGAGCTCGTAATGCATCCTAACATCCGATATGGTAGGCCGGGCTCGAGACATGGCAATAGAGGACTGAATCGATCCCAAGTCCCAGCGGGCTAGAACCCGGGGACAGAATACCTGCCTTCACGAATACCGAGGTCGCAGCTTCGGAATCGGCCATAGCCTCAAACGACTTGGAAAAAACGTTGTCAGCATAACCAATAGAAGACCAAAATATCCGTGACCGGCCGGATATTACGGTGAGAATCACTGTACGTATCGATAAGGAACTGTCATTCAGTAAATCATGAGATTTTTTACCTTTTATAGAATTGTACCTAAAGCAGGACTCCCCTACTATATAAATGGGGTATGATATCTCATAAAGGATATTGTAACACTCTTTACAATGCAATATATCATTATATTTTCTGTTATTAGTTCTTCCGCTTTCGTTTGTCAGTGCTTGTTGTTACGAGTCTAGATCGAGGGCAGATATTTCACTAAGGCTTAAATCGTTTTCCTCGTGTGGTTTGAATTTACTTCATCCTTATTTATTTAATTTGTTCTTATTTACTGCTTTGTGTCAAATAAATTCGCGTATCCTTAAAACTACTTACAAATTTAATTTTTATCCGATATCTTAAAAACCATTTATAAATTAAATTATTATCCGATTTTGAGGGTAAACAATTATACATGTAAGATCTGTTCCCATGCTTGAGCTTGAAACATGTTGTCTTCTTAGCACACATGATGTTTCCTTGCTATGAGAATGTTCTCAGCACCAGCACCGGGGCTTCTCAGAATATTGATAATAGAAAGTTAGTACCCCTCCGTTTTAATTTATGTGAACTTATTTGATTGGGCACGGAGTTTAAGAAAAGAGAAAATATTTTTAAATTTATGGTATAAAATGAGACACATATATTTTGTGTGGCTATAAATTATTGCATAAAGGTAAATTATTTTTAAATAGGAAAAAAGATCATTCTTTTTTATACGAATAAAAAAAAAAATAGGTTCACATAACATTACATACCTAGGAAACGAGACGACTGTGTCATTTCCCCTCGTCTGTGCGGTTAAGCAGCATCGTTGGTATAGCATGTGACGACAGATTGGGTACAGGAATTGCCTTTCATAATTGCAGCACCCTTTTGTTCCCCTCGTCTTTTATAAATGTTAGACTATAAATTAAATTCTCTCGTTGTTCTCGTAATTAACTTCTTCTAAGTTGTACCTTGTGCGTCAATTCATCCAATTAATTGGTACTAATTAGAGTTATAGAGCAGTGACCGTTGATAACCTCTACGTTTGTTTTCAGATACTTGACAATTCGATATTGGGCCTCATTTATTTGCACTTAATGGAGATCTGAATCTTAATCATTCAAATCTTAATTATTAAATGTGTTTGTTTTTAAAGTCTGAATTTTAATTATTTAAATTTTAATCGTAAAGTGTATTTTTTTTATACACAACCACTTACTGGGTCTGAATAGGACTGTATCATTAACACCTATATCAGAGATTTAATTTCATTAAGATGTTGTCATCCATATTCATTATTAACTGTCATCACCGCCCATCATTATCAACTAGCACCATGCCACCCACCACCACCATACTCAACCACCACCACCACCATCATCCTCAATCATAGCCACCACCATTGTCGACTATCACCACCCACCACTCCCACCACCATCATTCTCAACGACAACCAACACTCATCCACCACAACTATCACAACTAATCACCCCATCACCATCAACAACCATAGCTGACACTGTCCATCATTATAAATTACCACCACCCACCACCATCTTCCTCAATCACATCTACCACCACCACCACCCGCTATTATTAACTATCACCACCCACCACCACCATCCTCAATCATAATAGCTACCACTATCAATCACCACTAGCTACTACCCTAAACTACCACCATCAACTAAAACTACCACCAACAATCGCTTTTAGTCGGCATTCACAAGCACTACCATTAGCTATCACCACCAGCAACTATCATATTTTAAAAAGATATAGATTTTACTAATTTAATATTAAATTAATTATTATTTTATTTGAATTTTATGTTTATTAATTTTCAAATAAACGTAAATTTTATACATTCAAATGTTAAAAATCAAACAATTTTAATCATTTAGTATTCATATCTTAAA
The DNA here is from genome assembly GCA_000715115.1 of Nicotiana otophora. Lineage (NCBI taxonomy): Eukaryota > Viridiplantae > Streptophyta > Magnoliopsida > Solanales > Solanaceae > Nicotiana > Nicotiana otophora. Next base: position 30,915 of record AWOL01S0144812.1, read on the forward strand.
ACACATCTTAATATTCAGATGTGTATTTAGATTCAGGTGTCTTAATTTTAATACACATCTTGATATTCAAATATATATTCAGATTCATACGTCTTGATCTTAAAATATATATATATANGAAAATTGGCCTTGGCCTCCCATCTTTGTGTCTTTCATTTCGTTATCCCTCCAACCTTTGAGGTTGTGTGATTGCCTTGGTCCAAAGCACGATATTGTGCTTGTTTATTGGTTAGGACTGAAGCAAGAATAGTAGTCAGGCTATCTTGCTGCCTCACGGAATTCCCAGAAAACGGTTCCGTGACAATTAGCTTCATTGATCCTGACCATATAAGTCACTGAATTGTCATGAAGGCAAAGTTCCTCAAGCTAAACCACTTTTTGCTCCTTATCCTTCGTCAGCTTAAATATATCACCAAGGTTGTTTTTAGACCACCATGAAATCTTACAGCATGCACTACAACAAAAAGTGATTTAGCGGCAGTTACGAGCCGCAATAATCGTCTAAAGTGGTGGATTCAGACATTGCCACAACATGTATACGGCTATTCACCCATTAACCGCCTTAATATATCCAAAAATCGCTGTAATATGCACTGGTCAAATATGGCTTTTTAAATTGCTCATTATGGCGGTTTAACCGCCATTGTCGTTATAAGTTTCTGTAAGCCTTTAGATGGTTAGTATGGCCGGTTTAACCGCCATTATTTCTTTAATTATATAAATTATTTTTTATTAATATATATTTTAACATTTTAAACCTCTATAATTACAATATTTTAGTTTTAACAATTTAATTTTATAATTCTACATCTAAATCCTTTTTACTGCATCCTTATGTAATCAAACATTCATCATACGGATTTGAATACAAACAGAGTGAATTAAATAAACAAAATATTCTTCATATAAAACATAAGTTCCCAAAAATCATCCACATTGTTACTTTCAAAGAGTTGTTCAGCAACAATATCCAAAAAAATAAAGTGAATCCTAACAATAATTACTAATTGTCATTCGCTCTATCTCCATTGTTACTTCCATCGAAGGATCTTTTTGGCTCAATTGGTGATGGAGCGCCACTTCTTGAATCGTGTGCCTGCATAAAACAAATTAGTAATTTCAGTTATTGAGTGTTCCAGTTTAACTGCAAGTAAGATCACATCGCACAAATAATGAGATAGGTCAAGATGCTGAAATTCTTTAGAACCAAGACACATGAATTAGGAACAAAAAGTTGCTCTCAATGCTTCTAGGAAATAATATACATTAGTTCTTTCATATCACCGTATTTGATGAAAACTGAAAAGTATATCTGCAGTCCCTCAAGAAGATACGATGATATCCAACGCAATCTTGGTAACTCTATAGTACTTCCTCCAACCCATAACAGAAACTCGGTTTGTCTACCTCAAAAAACTAAGAGAAAATTCATGACTAGATCATTATACTAGAGTCAGGTGGAGATGTGTCACGACCCAAAATCCAATTAGTCGTGATGACATCTAACCCAACCCGCTAGGTAGGTCAATTAACAATAAATCAATTCCAATGAAATTTAATGAGACAATAATAATGAAATAACCGAACTTTTATACAAAATCCCAAGGACTGGTAGTACAAATCATGATGTTCTAAGATTTAGAATTTACAAAGTTGGTATGAATAAAATACATCATCTGTTTGAAATATACATGAACAGATTAAAATTCTAAAGCTACCAAGATCAAGAGGCAGCTATGATCGAAATGCGGGTACATCTTCAAATCCAGCTCCCGCCATACGCAGCAACATTAGCATCCAACATCCGCATGCAAGGTGCAGAAGTGTTATATGAGTACAACTGACCCCATGTCCTCAATAAGTAACAATCATAACCTTAGGTTGAAAGTAGTGACGAGCTGGAACAAGGGTCGGAGTCCAACGCCAATAGCCAACAATAGTTCATAACAACATAATAAAAATGGTACAAAAAATAACTTAGAGGTAAGATGCTCAACTCGTTCACAGTTACAGAAAATGGGCATGCTTTTCAATTATTACAATAAATCCCAAATCTTTCACCGAAAACACCAAGAACATATGAGTAAGTTTGAAAACTGTGATTTTCCCCAAAAACTTTTCAACAATAAATAAAATGTTTCATTTTCAGATAGCATGAGGAAAGTACATCTCTATGCCTACATGTCAATATGCATGTGAAATCATGAATGTCACCAAAATCGGGTAGCATGAGGAAATTGATCTCTATGCCTGTATCTCAATAACGCATGTCAAATGCAATGCACTTCAATTATGAACTCATGTACTCACACTCTCAGAGTACTCAATCTCACTGCCTCGTATTCTCACTCACAATGCTCAATACTCAACACACTCAGTACTGTACAAGGCAGATCCAGCCCAGGGCAGATCTAACCCAAACATAAATAATCCAGGGCAGATCTAGCCCAATGCAAATGAATCCAGGGCAAATCCAGCCTAAAAATCCATAGCAAATGTGCCCACTGTGGATATGCAAACTCCAGAGGGGCCGATCTAGCCCAAGCGCTATATTAAGTCAAATCCTGGCATGAATCAATAAAGCCTGTTGCGGCGTGCAACCCGATCCCATAAGTATCACTCACAACAGGCCCTCAGCCTCACCTAGTTTTCAATCTCTCCAGTCTCTCGGGATCACAGACCAAAATGATGATATGATATATAAATAAATAGCAACAGAGACTGAGATATGATATACAAATGAATGAGTATGACTGGGTATGTAATTGCAATGTAAGTAAATAACTCGACAACAGAAATGATCTCAGTGGGTCCCAACAGGATAAGCATATATCCCAGACATGGTTTCTAATATGGATTACAACTCAAGTACTCTAACACATAGAGTACATTAAAAATATTCAGATAAGATAGTTACATAGTTATCTATGTTTAATATATATGTCACGACCCAAAATTCCACCACAGGCGTTGTAATGGCACCTAGTCTCTAAGACTAGGTAAGCCGATTTTTAATTACCTTTTGAAGTCATTTTTTTTAAAAAAATCTAACCGCGGAAATAATTACAATATACAACCTCCCAAAACTCGTAGTACTGAGTCACGAACTCTAACTGAATACATGGAATGATCACGAAGACTTAATATACAATACTGTTTGATTACAAATTAACAGTACAATGAAATGAAAAGAATCCAAGGGACTACGACGGTCAAGCAGCTCTACCTTGAATCTTTACGATCGCGCTTTAACTCTACTCAAGTCCGATATCTCCAATACCTAGCTCTGCACAAAATTGTGCAGAAGTGCAGAGTGAGCACACCACAGCGATGGGGTAAATATCAAAACTAACCTCAATGGAGTAGAGACGAGATACAGTCAAGACACTCACTAGTCTAATACCCTGTGCAATATAGCAGTATATAATAGTACTGAAAAATAACTAGCAATGATAACATCAACTCAACCAGTGATATAACAACAAGGCAACAAGAACATCATAATTATTGCTCAGGCGAATAAGAAACACAAGTACAATCAATAAGTCAAGTCCTTCAAATATAAATCCTTCACATATTATTCTTTAAGATAAATATCTTTCGAATATACTTCTTTCAAATAAATATATTTTCAAGTAAAAGTCACCATGTGACACCTCATTTCAAATCATAAAAATTATGGGTCTCAACCCACTTTCATATTTTTTACGGCACCTCGTGCCCATATCTCTATCACCATCACACTGACAACTAATATGTCAATAATAAAATCATCATATTTTTTTCCGGCATCTCATGCCCATATTATTTTCATAACTGTACGGACAACTCACATACCAAAATATCAA
>AWOL01S0144844.1:0-21785 GCA_000715115.1 Nicotiana otophora
AGGTAAAACAATCTACGTTATCGATAAGAAATTGAATAAGTTTTTTCCTGAGTTCGAGGGTCAACCCCGTTCCCAAGTATACCTTCCGTTCGGGCCAGTGCTCGATTAGTGTGACTTGTTCCAATTCCTCAATCGTTGATTTGGTAGCGTCGGAATCATCGGGAACCACGAAGGATCGAGGGATCCTTTGATCATCATCTTCATCGATCTTCTGATTATCTGGCCGGGATAAAGCTGATGTCTGTGATTGCTATTTAGTATCTCGTTCCCTTTTGAGCCCGATCCTTTTATTGGCGAAGGCGAGGATATTGGATTCGCCTCCTCGACGGCAAACATTTCTCTTGCGGTAGGTTGTTCTCCGTACACTATTTCGACTCCCCTCGATGTTGGAAATTTAAGGACCTGGTGTAGGGTCGCAGGTACAACTCTCATGTTGTGGATCCATAACCTTCCAAAAAGGGTGATGTACCTCATATCGCCTTCGATTACGTGGAACTTTGTTTCTTGGATGGTCCCGGCCACGTTTATCGATAGAACTATTCGTATTTGGTGGTTTCACATGCCATATTGAATCCGTTTAGAACCAGGGTTGCAGGCACGACCTGGTCCTGTAAACTGAGTTGTTCTACGACCTTCAATTTAATGATTTTGGCCGAGCTACCTGGATTAATTAACACACGCTTAACTTTAGTTTTATTTATAAGTACGGATATTACCAGTGCATCGTTATGAGGTTGTATGAATCCCTCTGCATCTTCATCATTGAAGGAAAAAGTTCCTATAGGTGTGTAATACTGAGTTCAAGATCGCTTTTTTCTCACAATCGATGTCTTAGTACATTTAAGCACCGGTCCCTGAGGGGTATCGGCACCGCCGATGATCATGTGAATGACATGTTGTGGTTCTTCTTGTTCATTTTGCTTGCCAAAATCCCTTTTTTTAAAATGGTTCTTCTCCCTATCGCTTACAAATTCTCGAAGGTGCCCTTTGTTGAGTAACCGGGCTACCTCCTCTCTTAGTTGCCTGCAATCTTCCGTTCTGTGGCCATGGGTTCCATGGTATTCGCACATTTGATTGGGATTCTTCTAGGCAGGATCAATCTGCATGGGTTGAGGCCATTTAATGTCTTTGATGCATCCGATAGCTGACACGATGGCGGATGTATCAATGCTGAAATTATACTCCAATAACTGAGGCGCTTCCGTAGATCCAATAGGCTTGTCGAACCCACTTCTATTCATCTGCCCCCGAGACCCTTGACCTCGATCACTTGTTTTGTTTCTTTGTCCGGGGTTATGTCTCGATTCATTGATTTTGTGGTTTCCGTTATACGGTCAGTATCGATCCCTGATCGGACCTTGTTATCGATTAATATCCGTTCGAGCAGCGGGTTCAGACCCCAACTAATCATCTTCGACCCTAATTTTTGATTGGTATCGATTGTGCACATCGGCCCACGTGATGGCTGGGTATTCAATCGGGTTATGCTTCAACCGATGTGAAGCCGTCGAACTTCGTTCGTTTAAACCTTGAGTGAAAGCCTGAACAACCCAATCGTCTATGACTGGTGGCAGATCCATTCGTTCCATTTGAAAACGAAATACGAACTCCCTCAGCATCTCGTTATCCTTTTGTCTTACCTTGAAAAGGTCCGATTTCCTTGTTGCTACTTTTATGACGTCGTCGTGTGCTTTTACAAAAGAATCTGCTAACATGGCAAACTAGTCGATCGAATTCAGTGGTAGGTTGTGATACCAAATTATTGCTCCCTTCGAGAGGGTCTCTCTGAATTTTGTTAACAAAATAGATTCGATTTCATCGTCTTCTAAATCATTTCCCTTGATGGCACACTGGTAAGAGGTGACGTGTTCGTTGGGGTCGGTTGTTCCATTATATTTGGGAATTTTTTGGGGATTGGTTTTGGGGTTGCGCTCGAGGGAAAAGGCTTTTGCACGAATATTTTTGAATCCAACCTTTTTATCATTGGTGGAGCTCCCGGGATCTGATCGACCCTGGAATTATATATTTCTACTTTTTTATCGTTGGCTTCGACTCGCTTTGTGAGCTCCTTGAGTATTTTAGCAATTTCGAGTGTAGTCCCCGATTCTTGCTCATTTGACCTTATTATGGCTGACTTCGTTCTGTGGGCAATTTCTCGAGGTGGACTGGGCTCCGGCTTGCTCGGTAGCTGGGTTTGGCTCTACAACTGAGATATTGTTGCCTGTTGAGCTTGCAACATTTAGAAAATCATATGAAAACTGACGTCGTTTTCCTCGACGTTATGGTATCTCGAGCTGCAGACCGAGTGCCACCATGAATGCTGTTTTTAGGTTCAGAATGTAGGTTTGCCTCAGTGGCCACATGCGAATTGATATCTATCGGCACTTCGATTCGATCTCCAACGGCGTTTACAAGTGATCTTTCGGTACTGGGTGTCAAGTTGTTGTTCTCATCTTGAAGACCAGCTTCGTTGTCGATAGGTAAGGCCATTTGATTGGTAGTTAGTCGTTGCTAATCCGAAATCCAAGACACTTTCGGGGAACAAGCACAGAACGGTGTATTTTTTGCAGATTCGTATCAAATAACCACTGTTATTCTTAGCCCCACGGTGGGCGCCAAACTGTTTATCCGAAAAACGGATAGGAGTTGAATTTGTACGTAGTTCTAAGGATATGTGGTATAGCTTAATACAAATAGTAAGGACAAATAGAAATATCAAATATGGATTGCAAAGGATGAAAAATAAATGAGGTTGGAAAGAAGATGATTTTTAGGACTAAGCAAAATGAATCAATTAAGGAAGCTTAAAAGAATAAATCTTCAATATAGAAGTATATGGTGCTTGAATTACAATGTAGGCAAAACACTGCCTTCTACAGAAATGTAGCCATCCTCGTTATAGTGGAGGATCCTACTTTACATATATTTAAAAATAAATAGCGGAGACTCCATGATAAATAAGCTTTTCCCTTATTCCTGTCGAGATTCTCTCCCTTAGTGTGTTTGCAACGGCTCTTGTCTGTTAGCTCGAGCTCGATCGGCCTCGGTGCTAGTCGGTAGTGCTTCTAGAGCTCGCTATGGACTCGGGATCAGGTGATGATTCGGACTCGGTCCCGGTTGACCTCTGCCCCTTAAGCTCGAAATCATCTCATCATAGTTCGATTCGAACCTGAGCTCGATGATGACTTCGAATTCGGTGTTCGACCTATACCTGGAATCCGAAGCTTGTTTGTACCATCTTCGGAACCCATCTCGAAATTACAAAATCTTTCTTCGATCCATTATGTTTCGATCTCGACCAATCGTATGAATGCCGAAATTTATTTCGACCGTATATAGGTTCTGTCTTAGACTGCTAGTTGTTAATGTTCTGTTCACACTATTCTCCCTTTTTCATTGTGCCAGGCCTTATTTACTGGTTATTATTGTTATTTTTTATCTATTTTATGGTTAGTCGGATGCTGTCATTATTTATATGGTTTTCTGTTGATGGTACTGATATATTGTCTCTTTTCGTCTTCTTGATTCGGGAGTCTATCAGAAACAACCTCTTTACTCCATCGGGGTAGGGGTAAGGTCTGCGTATACATTACCATCCCTAGAGCCCACTTGTGAGATTTTAATGGGTTGTTGTTGTTTCCGGGCATTCCTATTATTTGCTCATTCAATTTCCAGAATTAGCTTAGAGCAAAGGAATGCAATTGCGCTTTGAACCCTTTGGGTGAGAAAACAATATCATTTCCCAATTCCTGTCACACGCAAGAGCCAAGAGGGATGCTTTTATTATAAGAAAGTATTATATAAAGAAAATTAGTAAAATTAAATATTTAATTTGATAGAAACAGAAATTATACGTAATATACTAGTAAAAAGTGTCCGCATTTTGTGTTAGTGCACAGCTGTTAGATATGATAGCAAATCGGCATAGCACTAGCGTGGGCATTTGGTCTAGTGGTATGATTCTCGCTTAGGGTGCGAGAGGTCCCGAGTTTAATTCTCGGAATGCCCCACCTTTTTGTTATTGTTTTCTTCAAAGCAAACTATTATTTGAATCTTGCATTAAAGCCAGCATATTTTTATTAATCTTTAGTAGCTTTAATGGGACAAAAATACATTTAGGTAGCACTGGCCGATAAATATACATGGTAACGATGACAAATTGTCGATCAATATAGCTTTTTTGGCATTTTAATTTCTTCATTGCCATCAGATTAGGCATGTAAGAAAATGATAAAACTGCACAACAGAGAAATGTTGCAAAGATAGAAAAGATCAGCTTATTCCATCAACACATATACAACCTATATCATACGACTCCTTCTTTATCATCAGTGATAACATGCCTGAAAAGAGCAATATTTAGTGTTGATTTATTACTGTTCTCCAGGTGAGTCATGTGTCAATGGGCTGACAATTTCTCTTGAACATTCAGAGGAGCCTACTGATGCTGTCGCTGAAACTTCTTGAGCTGTGCTCGAAAATGAATCTGATCTCTTAAGTTCATTGCTGTAGTCCTTCCCTTTAGATTCACTAACACTCCAATAATCAGTCAACATCTTTTTCACACCAAAACCAAACTGAGAAAACTGTGATCTATCTCCCTTTGCTGGACTAATATGTTGAGAAGGCGAGAAGATTGGTGTGGAGAAAGGAGCTTTAATCTGACTACCCGAGACATGTCGCGAGAGTGGAGTTCCAATGCTTTTATGAGCAATGATGCCTACTTTGGAGATTGGAATAAATTGATCTGAGTGCTTAGTCAAATCATCCACGTAAATAAGGTCATCGATACGAGCCACAATATTGAATGCCAGGCTCTCAAGAACTCTTGAGTAGCTCTCCAGTATTGATTTGCCAACATCCTAAGAACATCATTCAACAACAACTATCAAACATGGAGTAGCTAAACAAGACAATAATGGTAGTGCTGATGTCTCCTACTATCATTGGCAAAATGACATAAAAAAATAAAGGGTGATTTGATTTCAAGTGAAACCTTGTTATATTGGATCTTGCTCATGTCTAAGGTGGTCTGAGGAAGACCAGGAAACCGTTGTTTTAAGCAAAGCAATAGGCTTTCAGCTCTATCGGCAAGCAGCTCCCTCTTATCAACATCACTCACTAAATCTTTAACCATATCCCACGAGGACTTTGAATTGGATCGGAGCATAATATTTGAGGATTTTGGGTGAGTTCTTCTGCGCCACACGTAAACTGAGGCCTCCACTCTGTTTGCTATTTCTAATGCTTGATGCTCAGAAGATAAATCAAGGCAGTCAAGCAAACATTCAGGTGAAAACTGATCTGAGGTGATATATCGGTGAATAAGATCACCTAAGCTAGCTTTTCCATTCTGTAGGTGGATAAAATACAACGCTAAATCAGCAACGATATGGTGGTTCTCATTACGTATATGTAAGAGTCATTATCTGCAAGAAAATTGTACCTTAGGAAGATTTTCAAGATAAGATTCAGGAACCTCCATTTCAGCTAAGGTGTTGCTGTTAATAGCCATTGCAGCTTTCAAGATTTGGTTTGTGCAGTCGCGTTTGTGCTGCAACTGCTTTTTTGCATTTTCGCTGAGACCATCGATGGGGACTCTAGGAACAGGAAGCCACCATTTCTCCTCTTGACGAGGGAGAGGATTTCGAAAAGAGGACGATCCATCAGCGTCTTCCCCTAAGATGCCCTGGTCAACATACCAGAATTCATTGTTTCTGAAACTGTCTAAAATCTCCTGTGAAAGATGTAAGAGAGTTTAGAATACATCATTCAACAGCAAAAGGCTGAAATCTCAAGGAAAAGGAATGTGTGTATCTTACAAGCAACATATTATCTAGTTTTCGGAGTGCTGGAAGGTTGACATAAAGGTCCAACCGCGGCCTAGAAGTCATAACCTATAACAAAACATAGGAAGAACAAATGAACACAAACTTAAAAGTTTGTCACTCCTACCTAAATATACATAGCCATTCTCAAGAAACAAGTCAAGTTTAAATCACATTTACTAGCAACAAGTCAAGTTTAAGTCCAAGTTTCAAATATTTGGTAACCATGTAAGACAGAGTAAAATTTCTCTATTCGAAATGGTCTCTCTAGCCAGGGTAAATCTTGCAATTTACATCATTCATTTTGAGGAGCAGACGTATAAGTCCAAGTAAATATATTTACCTCAAGCTTAGTGCCATCTGGAAATGTCTGCCAAGAGGGTGTCAATTCTACAATGTAATTACTAACACAAAGAAGCCATTCCATTTCTCTTCTCCACATTAACCTCTTCTCTGTAGGTAAAGGTTCTAATCTCCAAATTTGCCCAAAAAGTGTAGCTAAGGGCAAGAAAGAAGAATAGGAGACACAAAGCGCAGCTTTTCAATTAGTAAAACAAAGACACCAAAACAAACCAACTCATATTAATTGAAACTAAAATAAAAAGGAAACGTACCACATAGATTAGTTATAGCATTTGAAATTACAAGTGCCGTGCAAACCCCATTTCCACAACCAGACATGTCTTCACCCAACAGCAGCTTTGAAAATCTTTCCTTCATCATCTCAACCTCTACAGAAACCCCAAAAAAATTCAACCAAAAATCCAATTTCCCAATTTCTTGAATTTAAGAGATTTTGTCCATAGATTTTATTTGAAAAAAAAAAAAATCAAATTATTTGAGATTATTTTGAACTTGAAATATGAAATTTGAAGTCTGAAAAACAGGTTATAGGAGTTCAAGTTTTCATTCCCAAAACTTAGCTCCGGTTTGGCCATAGATTTTGGCTTTTCTTTTTTTTTTTTATTTTTTTTTGAAAACATTGTTTGTTCATAGAATATGATTAATTTTTGAAAAACTAAACCGGTTTTTGGGTGAAAAATTTTCTTTCTCTCACAAAACTTCAACTTTTTAAAAAAAATAAAATGCATGTCCAAATACAACTTCTATAATTCCAAAAATATTTTTTCAACATAATTTCAAAAATTCTTTTTTCAAATTTCAACCAAATCTATATCCAAACACTAGCTTCAACCGTGTTTTCATGTCTAAACAACAGCTTCCAAATACCCTTTTTAAAAGTAACTTCAAATACTACTTTTTTTCCGGATATCAACCAATTCATATCCAAACGCCTAAGAATATGTACAGTAACATACCTGATAAACAAGACCCTTGTTTTGCTAACTTCCTATTATCCACTTGTGGTTTCTCTACTTCTTCAGACTCACCAGAATTGCCACAATGCTGCACCTCATTCTTCTTAATATGCCAAACAATTGAAGGTGGTGAACAAGAATCTTCAGAGCTACTATGTTCATCATTCACAGTTCCCTCAGAAATCAAAAATTCAGAACTTAAACTGCTCTCTCCTCCTTCCTCTTCATACACAAAAGACTCAACTTTACTCTCATTCACCTCAAAACCATCAAAATTCCCTTCTGTTCCATCTTTTTTGTCAGCCAAAACCTCCATTTTATCATCAACAAGAAAACCAGGAGAAGCGCAATAAACTGAGTTGTTTGTCACTACTACAACCTCATCAAATTCAAACCTTTTACTGCCAAAACCTTTTGACACTTTTGCTTTTTGATACAGATTCTTGAAAGATTTACAAACTTGGAATTTGAATACTGAAAAAGGGCCAGGGGTATGATTCTTGGATTTTGTACAAGTGTTTATAGGAATAAAATGCTTGAGCTGTGGCTGAAATTGCAGAGAAACCTCTTTTTCCATAAGGTTTCAACTTTAAACATGTCTGCTAACTGGAGAAGTTTTAGAATTGAAAAAGAATACAAAAAACAAGAATAAAGAAACTTCCTTTAAGATAAAAGAAGCAATGACAATAATATGAGTAATGAAGCAGAACAAGAAAGCAGTAAGTGTGAGGTTTTTGGTTGGGCTTAGATTATAGGGAGTATGTACTTAAATGAGGAGCCTCTACAATTTACTGTATGTCACTGTCACTCGTGTTGTTTTGTTGGAGTTTGCTTAAACAAGAGCTCTTAAATAATTATTGCTTATAACTACATTTTTGTAATAGTATAAGACTTCAATATTCAAGCTCCTTTCTTAGACATTATTAAAGTGATTTGTTGGTGTAGATTACTTGGTCGTGGGAGTCGTGTAATTGACGGATCAACCCATAAAGTCTTTTATATATGTTTTTTATTTTTATTTGTGGCTTAGACATGATATAATATGACGTTAGAAAATATTTTTCCATAACAATATTTTTACCAAGCTATATTACTAATTCTTTATGATTAAGCGAAATTGCATATAAATTCAACATTATTAAATGATAAGTGATAAAATTATAAGTAGAAGACACAAGTCATATGTGCATCTCAAACCAAAACAAAAAGATAAAAAAAGGTCATGTGTACATCAGTTTCTTCACTTTGATGTAAATACCAAATGTGTTTAAAGTTTTCCTATTTTTTAAATTTCAGTTAGAGAAAAATAATATAATGGTGAAATTATTGAAAGAAAAACCAAAAAAAAAAAAAAAACGATAATCTCACTCCCCTCGATTATTGTCGACCCAACGAGCTAATTAACAAGATTAAAGTTGATTTTTGTCATTATTATCTTGTTTGGTTAATAAGATTTAAAACTTGATCTAAACTTAGCTTACACTGAATGTCAATTCATAGAGGAAAACCCAAGACAAAAATATTAAAACCGAAAAAAGGTCTACTAATAATGCCCTTTTTCTTTTTCCTTTAATTTTGTTCCCTTTGTTATAATTCTCTAAAGAAGATTTTGTTGTCGTCTTCGGCATTATAACAAGGGAAACTACGTATAGCACAGGTCACAGCGACAGATTATAATTTAGAATCCATGTACCTCTATTTTGTTTGTTTCCGCAAAAACTTTGAACTTGAAAGCTTTTACCATTTTGCAATACAAAATAACAATTAAAGCATAAGAGGATCTAGAATTCGAAGTTATGGCTAGTTACATCGATCTCAAGTTAATATATTATAAATATTTAGTAAAATTTTAATATATATATTTATATAAAAAAGCTACTGAATTCACTGTGAATCCCTAACTTACTTGGTAGATCCACCACTCACTTGGAGCTATATTTGTTTGATCCAAAATTTAGATTCGGATTCAACCAATTAAATTTAAATAAAGTAGAGTCAATCTTAGCTAGTATTAATATCTAAAAGACAAGATAATTAATTTTGTAATAAAATAATATGTATGTGTTAGGTCACATAGCAATAAATATAAACAATGTCAATAGTATTTAACAACTCAAAAGGAGTGGAGTAGCATTAACTAACAAAAAATAGCAATGAATGGTATTTTAGTAAATAAGAACATATCAGTCATCCGAAAAGAGGTGAGATCTGTTGATATTCCTTCTGACAATGATAAATGATTGATGAACCTTTGAACATTCAGATTATCTTAGATCAAGTGGAAAAGTTGGACAAGGATCTTAGTACAAAAGTATTTTTCGTATGTTTGCAATAGGGTAAGATTCTCTCAATTAAGTCAATGTGTTCTCTTACAAATGAATATCTTATGTCTCCTCATTGTGTCTCTTTTTATTTATAGGGAACATATTTCTAAAAACTCTAATAGTACAGGTGCAGAGAATATCCACTAGAATATTCTTTTTAGTATCCTATCTTTAAACTAGCCGTTATAACTCTGTCTATGATGTTCGACCTCGACCTTGATCTACGATGACTTCACGATCTTGATCTCCGCTGACTCTTCGATCGCATCCTTCATCGCTTCAAGGCCATTTTGACCTGGGGCAGATCTTTGTAGAAATCTTACTGATAACACGTAATGGCCGATGAAACCTATCAGGATGCTGACGTGGCTTGCCTATATCAAAGATATTTTTTGGCCCAAATAGTTAGTCCCCCCGCTTGTCGAGGTCTTCCTCGCGGGCGAGCTCGATGAGTGAATAATACCGTTTGTGGTCGAGCTTATCGGGCTGGCTATACAGGTCATGATCGACTTAACGATCAGGCAACGTGGCTCTCTATGGGTCGCATATTTGGAATTCTTCAAATTTCCCGATAAATTTATTGGAGCCATCTGGTCCAAGAGAAAGAATGGTGTCATGACGTCATACGTCCTGATGATGTCTTTTCCCGACGTATTGCATCGATTCTCGTGTGACCCTTGATTGGTTTCGTCGTTTCAATCTCTATGCTAACCATGGCACGCCGTTTTGATTATGGTGCCCCAAACTTTATAAATAGGGGGTGGCTCGTTGAATTTGAAACTTTTCCCACATTCCTTCTTCTTTCTAAGCAGAACTTCTCCTTCTCCTTCGTAGAACCTTTTCGTTTCTCTGTTTCTTTCGATGCTTCTTTACCTCCTTCCACAACAATGTCGGACCTCCCATCATATATCCACATGGAATATCATTCTATTCCTCTAGATGTCATTTTTCCTTATCATGGGGAAGACGACGGAGTTGTTGTTGAGGAGGAAACCCTTCCTACTGTAGAGGAGATCGTGCCTCGATGCCCCGAAGCTAAACCTGATTTCCACAAGGCGCTAGAAGTGGTGATGAAGCGGTTCCAATCTACGATGACAGTTGAGCGTTTAGCCGAAGTTAAGGCTAGGCTCTTCCTCCCCGATCACGTGGAGTTGGTTCCTTCGGGTGACGACAAAGTGCGGGTTCATCGTCCCGGATTTTGTGCTCTTTATGCATATTTGTTCATTATCGGCTATTCGTTCCCTCTGCCACTGTTGATAGAAGACTTGTGCCGCTACTACAACGTATGCCCAGCACAACTTGCCCCTTCCGTTTTTAAGGTGGTCAAGATGCTGACAAAATTTGCCGAATTGGCCGATGTCGAGATAACAATACGCTACCTGATCCATCTCTTCGCCCCACATTTCTATCGAGGGACGTTGCTGAATCTTCGTCACCGCGGGGGGAAGTGTTTGGTGGCGAGGTGGACGAGAAGGCTAGTCGGTACTTCTGGCTTGACTATTTCTTTGTCAGAACTGAGGCCATAGTGTCAGCCACCGACGGCTTCCCTGAGGCTTGGAACCCCACTCGTAAGTGCTAGCATTTATTTATTTATTTAGTTTAGAATTTTTCTTGCTATGGGTTGGTTAATCAGCTTTTCCTTTTCTGCAGCTACTGTTCGACCTCTCCAGATGGTGACCCACATTGCCAATTGGGTCAGACAGATCCTTCCTCATATGACGAGGATACGCGACTGGTTAAGTTTCTCTCGAATATTAATCCATCTCTTCCCTCGGCAGGTAACCTCTTCCCTACCATCGACACTGTGGTCCTTTCGTCTATGTCTATTCCCTTTGCTGATTTCTTCCTTTCCAATATTTTTCTAGGTTTGGTCAGAGAGTCTATGAGGAGGTCGAGGGCCCCTGTGCCCTCATTCCAGAAGAGGAGGGCCACTACGCCTTTAGTCTCTGCCTCATTCACTGCCACTCATACCTTCGTCCCAATTTCGATTGTCGCTTCTTCTTCCTCCATTTCTGTTCCAGTCGTTACGACTTTTTCCCCTCCTCTATTTTCACTTATTGACGAGGACGATGAACCACCCAGCGACATGGATATTCAGCCTCAAAAAAGGAGGTATGTGGACATGGGTGAGAGAGTCCCTCTGGCCATTGATGCTGTGAAAAGGGACTTCACGTTGCGTGAGACAACGTCGATTTTTGTGAATGATGATGTTGAACCGAGTCTTGAGGCTCCGAGGCCGGTGGAAGCTTATGTATGTATGTCTCTCTATTCCGAGGGGATGGAAATCAAGGAGGCGGCTGCTGGCGGCCATGAACTTTCGCGGTAAGAGGAGGCTTCAACCTCTTGAACGGCCGTGGACGCCTCTTTGCCTATTGATGATAGGGGGAAAGTGTTGATGAAAAGGGCGACGAGTCAAGTTTCAATGTCGACATAGACGACCTGAGAATAATCGATGAGGGGCTTACCCAACTCGAGGTGCGGTTAGAGGGGAATTCGAGGACTGTCACGATCTTGATGAATCGTGACCTGTTGGTGAACACTGAGGAGGTAGTTCCTACCCTTGGCCCTCTTTGTTCCGATGTCGAGGGTAAGACCCTTAAGGAGATAAATGGCAGCGCCCTATCGAAGAGCATTGCCGGACTCACTCTTAGGGTAAGTATGTGTCATATGAACCTTTCCTAACTTTTTAGAGCATTCTAAGTTCTAACTTTTTTCTTTTGGTTTGTAGATGGTGATTCTTGAAATTCAAAGCACCCGGAGGGGAAAAAGGCGCAAAGATATCTTTATGAAGCTGAAAAGGAAATATGCTGAGTACTGCCATATGTATCAGGATCTCCGAAGTCAGCTTCGCGAGGGCGGCGATGTGTGGGACTTGAGGGAATATTTGAAGAAGAGGAACGAGGAGCTGGTAAAGGTCATCAAGAAGTACAACATCTTTGAAGGGAAGTTGAGAAGTAGGGAAGAGGAGCTTAAGGTTAGTAGGGGCGTAAAGGCCCAATGTAGTGATCTTCAAGCCCAAGTGATTGAGTTGGAGGGAAACTGGAAGAGTGCCGGCTTCAGTTGGAAGCCCTCAGCGGCGAGATTGCCGAGAAATAGGAGGAACTTAAGAAGGCAGATTCTTCTCGTTTGGATGCTCGATGGAAGGCGAAGATCTTCGAGTTGGCGAATAAGACTTTTCGAGCCGAGAGGGAAAATGATCAATCAACGGCTAGAGCTAAGGAGGACTGGCTCGAGGAGAGGATCGAGGAGTTGGAAAAGGAGAATTCTGACCTTTATGATTGAGTGACCGCTCTAGAGGCCGAGAAGGCTCAACTACTTGCACGACCATCCTCTTCCAATGCTTCTGGCTTTCCCAGTGTTCCTCGAGAGTTATACAAAGAGCGGATCCACACTGAGGCCTGATTAGATGTGTTTCGGGACTTGCACGCAACAGGCTCTATTTCTGACTGCCTTTGAGGATGCTCTATTTAAGGCTCGCAAAGCTTGGGTCGCTTGTGGATACTATCCCGCCACGCCTCGACCTGACGATGAGGATGGGGAATAAGACGTAGACCGGCTTGAGGAGGACGCCCAATATGATACCGTTTATCCTCAGGGAGAGGGTGGTGAGCATGCTGGGAACCGAGATGATAGGGTTTCATAGGATCGTGATGGCGAGGGCCAATAATCTTTCTTTTAGACTTTTTGAGTATTTTTGTTGGCGTCTTCAAGAGCCCTTGTAATGAACTCTTTATTCGTATATGAATATTATGGTTGTTTTCTGCACCCTTTTCCATAATTGTCACTTGTTTCTACACTCGTATATTTTGCTTTTGCCAAAAATTGCTCGATATAATTTCTGTTCTTTTTATTATCGCCGTTTTCTTATTCGTCATAGCCTTGGGGATGAATATTTATGGCCCGTATTTGTCCTTTCTTTATATAGGTTGAGTGTGTTTCTTTGTTTAGGTTTGGCTGATAGGTATTTTTTGGACTTGGTTGATTTTGATCTTTTACCAAGTTATGGCCGAGGGCCGGTAGATGTCTGTTCGAAATGGGTCGAACTTAACATTTCCTTAAGGTTGTGGGACGAGGGCTAATATGGGTATTGTTCAAAGTCTGTCGAACTTCACCTTTCATTAAATAGTGGGCCGAGGGCCGATAAGTGTTGTTCGAACTACGTCGAACTTGACCTTTTATTAAGGCGCGGCCAAGGGCCATTGGGTGTTGTTCAAAGTCGATCGAACTTAACCTTTCATTAAATTGTGGGCCGAAGGCCGATAAGTATTCTTCGAACTGTGTCGAACTTGACCTTTTATTAAGGCGCAGCCAAGGACCGGTAGGTGTTCTTCGAGTTGGGTCGAACTTAACCTTTCATTAAATTGTGGGCCGAGGGCCAATAAGTATTTTCCAGCTGGGTCTAACTTGACCTTTTATTAAGGCGCGACCGAGGGCCGGTAGGTGTTGTTCGATCTACGTCGAACTTAACCTTTTATTATATTGTGAGTCGAGGGCCGATATGTGTTGTTCGAACTGGGTCAAACTTGACCTTCTATTAAGGCGCGACTGAGGGCCGGCAGGTGTTGTTCAAGCTGGGTCGAACTTAACCTTTCATTAAATTGTAGGCCGGGGGCCAATAAGTGTTGTTCAAACTAGGTCGAACTTGACCTTTTATTAAGGCGCGGTCGAGGGCCGGTAGGTGTTGTTCGAGCTGGGTCGAACTTAACCTTTCATTAAGGTGGTTTGATAAACGTAAGTTTTTATTACTTTGATGTTGTTGCTTTGATTACATGATTGGAGAAAGTTACAAGTTTTGAGAATTGGCTAGAATTCTAGTTCCAGTCCCGGTCTATCTAATCCCTTCATTATTCGGCTTGGAGAGTCTCTAGGAGTTAGGCAATGAAAACGAAAACAGTCCCTCATTTGCATACTTCTACTCGAAGTGTCCCTTTCATCGCCTCGTTAAAAACATACTTGAGAAAACCTTAATGGGACAAAACTCAAGTGAGGGAAAAAGAGTACATCTTGGGGGCGCTTCTTCCTTTTAGAAGTTGAAGTATTTGAGGTGGCTGGTGTTCCAATTGTTTGGTAATTATTTCCTTCCATTGTTTCTAGTTGGAACAAACCCTTGTTTGCTTTGGTAGTAATTTTGTATGGGCCGTCCCAGTTTGTTCCCAACTTTCCTTCCCGTGGATCTCTGCTTTCTAGGATTTTGGCTTTGAGTACGTAGTTCCCGACTTTGAGTGGCCGGACCTTTGCCTTCTTGTTGTGGTAGCATTCCGCTTGCGGCTTTTAGGCGACCATTCTTATGTACGCCATATCTCTTTGTTTGTCGATCTCATCGAGCTCTTGCCTTCTACTCTCGTTATTGTTAGTGTCGCTTAAGTGGGAATACCGTAGGCTGGGTTCTCCGACTTCGACTGTTATGACTGCTTCGATTCCGTAGACCACTGGGTAGGGTGTCTCTCTTGTGTTAGTCTTCGGGGTGGTTCTATATGCACAATACTTCTGGGAGTATTTTCGGCCACAATCCCTTGCCGTCTTCGAGCTTTTTCTTCGTGATGTTTAATATGGACTTGTTGAACGATTCTACCTGCCCGTTACCTGCTGGGTGGTACGAGGTTGAAAGTATTCTCTTAATATGCCATTTCTCGAAGAATTCGGCGGTTTGCTTCCCAGTAAACAGGGGTTCGTTTTTGCAGTTGATTTCTTTGGGTAAGCCAAATGGGCAGATGATGTTTTTCCATATGAAGGAGATTATATCTTGTTCGCGTGTTTGGGCGAACGCTCCTGCTTCCACCCATTTAGAGAAATAGTCAGTTAAATCTAAAATAAATCGTACATTACATCGCCCTGCTGGGAGGGGTCCAAGATGTCCATTCCCCACTTGATGAATGACCATGGAGAGGTAACTGATTGGAGATGCTCACCTGCTTGGTGAATTATTGGGGCGCACTTCTGACATTGTTCGCATTTTTTCACAAATTCTGAGGCATCGTTTTTCATGGTGGCCAGTAGTTTCCTCCCGTATGAGACATCTAACAAGTGCTCGATTGCTGGAATGAGCGCCACAATGGCCTTCATGGACTTCTTCGAGGACGCGCTGGGTTTGGTTTGGGCCCAAACATTTCGCTAGAGGGCTACCGTATGTCCTCTTGTATAGGTCGTTGTGGAGGAGGTTGTATCTGGCTGCCTGCATTCTTAGTTTTTTGGCTTCCTTTTTGTCGTTTGGGAGTGTGTCGTCTTGCAAGTAGGCTATAATATGATTGCGCCAATCCCAAGTTAAACTTATAGATCTTACCTCGATTTGGTCCAACGATGACTTGAGGAGGTGGACTACACTTTCATCCCCGGTCGTGATACTTTTGGTGGCAGGAGCCAATTTGGCGAGGCCATCCGCCTCAATATTCTGAGCACTCGGGATCTGGTTGAGCTAGCATTCGTCGAACTTGGGCAACAACTTGCAGATCTCGATCTGATATTTTTGCAACCTTTGTTCTTTGATTTGGAAAGTCCCTATGACTTGGTTGACTACGACCTGAGAGTCATAACGAAGCTTTAACCGCTTTTCCCCATACTTGAGTGTTAATCTCAATCCTGCAATAATGGCTTCATACTCGACCTCGTTGTTAGTCATATCTGGTCATCTTATAGATTGGTGAATCACTTCGCTGGTAGGGACCTCGAGTACGAGTCCTAGTATGGATCCGGAAGCGTAGGATGCATCATCGGTGTATAGGACCCAGAGGTCTTGTGTTTGGAGAGAAGCTTGGACGACTTCCTTTTCGACCTCAGACATTATCTTTACGCTGAAATCTGTGACGAAGTCGGCGAGCACTTGCGACTTTATCGTTGTTCGCGACTGATATATGATATTATGCTCGCTTAGCTTGATGTCCCACTTGGCCAGCCTTCCTGATAATTAGAGTTTATGTAAAATGCCTCTCAGATGAAAGGTGGTAACAAATGAGATTGGGTGGCATTGGAAATAAGGTCTAAGCTTTCGTGAAGCTATGACTAGTGCCAGGGCCAGTTTTTCGAGGTGTGGATACCTTGTTTCGGCGTCGACGAGTGTTTTGCTAATGTAATAAATGAGAGACTGTGTACCTTTACTTCTCGGATCAGTACTGCACTTACTGTTACTTCGGAGACGGCCAAGTAGACAAAGAGATGTTCCCCGGGTTCGGGCTTTGGGAGTAGAGGTGGTGACGACAAATACGCCTTTATCTCTCGCACGGCTTGTGCACATTCAGGCGTCCACTCAAGGCCGTTATCTTTCTTTTTACGCCAAAACATTTGTGACATCTGTCAGATGACTGCGAGATAAATCTCGACAGGGCAATTATTCGACCAGTCAACCTTTGGATTTGCTTCTTAGTAGTCGGTTGATCCGGTATCCCTTCAATAGATTTGATTTGGTCTTGGTTGACTTTGATCCCCCGTTGCGACATTAAGAAACCTAGAAACTTCCCTGAGGCTTCGCCAAACACTCATTTCTATGGGTTTAGCTTCATTTCGTACTGTCTCAATATGTCGAAAGCTTCCTTAAAATGGTCGATATGATCTCCACCTTTATGGATTTGACCTTCATTTCCTATTTTTCTTTTTAACCATCACTACGTTGGTGCTCCACTTGGGGTATTTCGACTCCCTGACGGAGCCATTTTCTAATAGGTTCTCCACCTCCTTGTGGACGACATCATTGATTGCAGGGTTGCATTTTCGTATGATATGCCTTACCGGAAGGTAGAATGGATCAAAATTTAATTAGTGTGTGGCGATCTCCTTGGGGATGCCCGACATATCTGCATGGCTGAAGGCAAAAACATCCGCATTAGTTATTAAAACCTAGCTAAATTTACCTGGTTCTCGGAGTTTGCAATCGATGTAGGCCTTTTTGTTGTAGTCGCTAGGGTCTAATTGAACGGGGTCGAGGTCCTCTATAGTTGAGTTGGTGGCTTCAACAGTTTCGGGATCCACGATGCGTCCCTGGTCTCTTCTTGCGTCGACCTCGACCCTGTTGTGTTATGCCTCTTTTTCCTTGTCTTTCTTCTATTCTGTTATCACGCTATCTAAGACGTTGCAGTAGCATTCCTAGGACGTGCACCGTTCTCTTCGTATGCTGAATATTCCCCAAGGTGTTAGGAATTTAATTACTTGGTATAAGTTGGAGGGAATGACTTTCATGGGATGTATCCATGGTCGTCCTACTATGGCATTGTATATGGTGGCGTGGTCCATGATGTGGAACGTTGTCTCTAGATTTATGCCACCGGCCAAGACGGGGAGTGTAATTTCACCCGATGTTTGTTCAACTGCATTATTAAAACCGGTTACTGTGATGCAATGCGGCATTATCTTGTCCTCAAGTCTTATCTGTTTGAGGAATCAGGGATGGATAATGTACGCTCCACTTCTATCGTCTACCATGATACATTTGACATCAATATCTAAAATTTGCAAAGTAATGACGAGAGCATCATTGTGAGGAAACTTCAAATAGTCAGCATCTGACTCGTCAAAGATGATACTTTGTTCGAGTTCATCATACCATTCGTGGGTAATAGATCTTTTGAGCTTGTGAGTGGCAGTGAATTTAACGCCGTTGATGGAGGCATCGTTGTTGCCGCCGGTGATCATGTTGATGGTGCGAGCTGATGACAGTGGCTTTGGTGGGCCTTGGCGTTCATGACCTTTGGCTAAGTTGTTTCTCCCCTTGTCGCTCAGCAGCTCTTTGAGGTGTCCCTGCTGCAACATGTTCACAACCCCTTGCCTGAGGGCGTTGCAGTCTTCTGTTGTGTATCCGCGCTCCTAGTGAAATTCGTAGAGGGCGTCGGATTTTCTTGTGCTCGGATCAGACCTCATATTGGGCGGTCACTTCACCTTCATTTCATGTTTTTCTAGGGCATAGACTATTTTTGTAGGTGACACACAAAAATTATGAGCAGACAATAAGGGGGCATACCTCTCTTGTTCCAGTGAGTCCCCATCCTCGGCTTAGATGGGCCTTCATCATAACGAAAAGAAGATGGGACGGGGCCCCTGACGTATGGCTGATGTCATTCCCTATTAGGTCGTGAGACCGGGTGATCCCTCTTTATGTTATATCTTTGTTCTTTCCTGGGATCATCTTGTGCCGAGAAAATCTGTCTAGTTGGTCCGTTGAGGTCATCATCATCTACTCGGACTTCGGCATAGTAAGCATTGTATATTTCATCCCAAGTGGTTGGAGGATATTTCATCAACCGGCTCAGCAGTTTTTTGGTCGCTCTTGAACCCTATCTACTCAACCCGTTCTGAAAGTCCACGACTGCCATCCCTTCGGACACGTTTTATAGGGTCATCCTTAACTTGTTGAATCGGGAGAGGAACTCCCTCAGTCCTTCTCCCAAGGACCGCTTGATGGCGAAGATGTCATTTACTCTTGTTTCGGCTTTTTTGGCTCCGGCATGCGCCGTTACAAACCTATCAGCCATTTCTTTGAAGGTTTCTATGGAGCGGATTAGTAACTGTGAATACCATGTTAACGCCTCTCCCGTGAGGGTTTCGCCAAATTTCTTCAGCAAGATGGAGGACACTTGTTCCTTGGTGAGGTCGTTGCCCTTCACGGCAGTGACATAATGAGTCACGTGATCTTTGAGGTCAATCGTTCCATCATATATCCTGAGATACAATGATATTTTAAAGGTCTTTGGTATGGCATGCGAGGCTGTTTCCTTGCTATACGGCTATTCTATGAATCTACCAGCGTCCCTCTTTGGCAGTAGTTTAGGGGTGCCCTGTATCTTATCGACCCATTCTTGGTGTTCTTTCATTTGATCTCTGAGCGTTTTATTTTCATTTTCCATTTCTTCCATCCTCTTAAGAACAGCGGCGAGGACGCCATCACCTCGATTGTTAGTGATATTATGAGTTATACCTGGTGTTGGAGGGTCTGGTTGGTCGCCTTACTCATTTGCTCGTTGCACTGTGTGTGCTCTTGCAGTCTCTATGGTCATGTATGGAGCAGGTTTGTTGAGCACGCTTACTAGTGTATCAGTCAACCACGCTTCGAGGAGCTTTTTCATGGCTAGTGGCGTCCCTTCTCATGTGTACGTGGTGTCCCCCTTTCCATTTGATTTTGTTATACTATAATTGAGGGGGATGGGGGAAGGAGGTGACCTCTCACGTCTAGGGGAGGCAGTGGGTGTCATATCATCGCCTAGTGTTTCACAACTCTCGTTGAGAGCGTTCATGAGGTTGTCAGGGAAGTCACCTATTATTTTCTTCCTATCTCCTTGGTTACCTGCCATGTAAGTATCCGTACGTGAAACCTTGTGGTTTGTTAGGTTTGCAACTCACGCGAGTTGTAGATCTAAAGGGTCATAGACGATGCCAAATTGTTTGACCCAAAATTTAGATCCGGGTTCAACCAGTTAAATTTAAATAAAGTAGAGTCAATCTTAGCTAGTATTAATATCCAAAAGACAAGATAACTGATTTTGTAATAAAATAATATGTATGTGTTAGGTCACATGGCAATAAATATGAACAATATCAATACTATTTAACAGCTCAAAAGGAGTGATGTAGCATTAACTAACAATATATATAGCTATGTGTCTACACTTGTACTATTTATAGGGAACATATTCTCAAAAACTCTAATAGTACAGGTGCAGAAAATATCCACTAGAATATTCTTTTTAGTATCCTATCTTAAAACTAGCCGTTATAACTCTGTCTACGATGCTCGACCTTGACCTTGCTCTACGATGACTTCACGACCTTGATCTTCGCTGACTCTTCGACTGCACCCTTCATCGCTTCAAGGCCACTTTGACCTAGGGCAGATCATTGTAAAAATCATACTTATAATACGTGGCGGCCGATGATGGCTATGAAGATGCTGACGTGGCTTGCCTATATCAAAAATATTTTTTGGCCTATACAATATTGAAGTTTCAACGGGTAAGTAATCTAATCCATGGATAGTTAGAGCACAAAGACGATTCCAAAATTTTAAGTTAATATATAGGTGCAAAATTCAAAACATTTACCATTCACTTACAGTAGTATTTAATATTATGCAAATGTTTTAATGATCAATCGAGATAGCAAATATGTTCACACTTACTGTCAAATTAAATAGCGTACAAAATGATGTTCACAAGCATATACAGTAGAACCTCTCTACGTTAATACTCGGTAAATTAATAAACTCTCTAAAATAATATTTTTCTCCGATCCCGACTTGGAGAAGTGGAAAAAATCACCGATTTCTGTAAGATAATAAGATAATAATTTTTGAAAGACCCCTATATAAATATATGGTCCCATTAATATTATAAATTAATAATTCTTTAAAATTATGAAAATATCTAAGACAATTTAGCGAAACATGATTCTAGTATTTTTTTGTTTTTTCTTAAAATTTAAATCTAGTTGAAGCTCATCTCTAACTTTTCTTATTGCGTCCAAATATTCTAGTGTTGTCTTCTCGAACTGCACCAAAATATTGTGAAGAGTTCTAGACACGATAAGTACTTCTTTACGCGCAATAGGTTCCCAAGGTATTATATCGTCTTCAATTTCATCATCAATATTGTTTTCTCCGATGGTATCCATAATTTCTTCTAAGCTCCGGACCTTTAAACATGCATCATTTTCACCCGGATAATCGAACTTTCTATTGACATCTATTTTATTACGGTAACCGAGATCATTAACCATGACCTCAAGTTCATGAATATCATTTTCACAAGTGGGTTAATTTAAATTCCTTGAGGCTACATTCTCCGAATGAATTTTGCAGTGTCGGAAATAATTTGCCATTGTTTCTTGCTGAACATTTGTTGTCCAAGCCGCATCGCAAGATTAATAGCATCCAAAATATTAATCTTTCCTGGATCAGTTTTGTCCTAGCTCACAGCCTTCGAATATCCTACCGTAAAATCTACTGCGATAATACATCTTGAAAGCTCTTATTATCCAAGCATCACAAGGTTGAATTTTTTATTTTATGCTGGGGGGGAGGGGGCAAGAAAAATAATTCAACATTTTGTAGTTATTCAATATTTTTTGGATGTTCTGGATAATTATCTACCACAAGCAAAATTCGTCTATCATGCATTTTATGGTCAAACCAACAAATATATTCATCAAAAACACACTTGTCATCCATGCTCTTTTGTTTGCACGATATTGACAATTCAAGCTGTTCATGTTGACATTCTTGAAGCAACGTGGCTTTGCATATTTTCTAATAATCCATAAAGAAAGTTTTTCAGATCTATCCTGTTACAACCCATGTTTTCGTACGTACGAGTCGTCATAAGTCAATTGATGTAAGCTCA
>AWOL01S0144877.1:0-14637 GCA_000715115.1 Nicotiana otophora
TCCGTTATTCATACTCAATTTAGTAATGCAACTTGCCATATTTAATTGTACAATCTCTAATCTATAGTCTTTTGGAGTTCCCTAATTCTATGACTTACTATAACAGTAACAAAATGTTGGCCAGGAAACGAACCAGGTCCATCCCCTGTGTACACAAACACGGACAAATTCGAGCATGAGAAATGCACGTGAAGGAGATAAGCTTAACTTTTTATATCTGATATCTCATGATCGAAAAGGTTGTATAATTGATAAGGAGAATGACTCATTACTCAAAGAAAACATTATCCAAGATAAGGAAGGAGTTAGAAGTTGAGGATAACTAGAACTCTAGATATTTCCCATTCTACTAACTCTATATATTACAAGATGTTTTCATTCTACGGTCACACATAAAAGCAGAAGTTAAACGAGAGTTGAGAGCAAAATAGCAAGGCATTTTGCAAACAATTCTTGTGTGATTCAAGTGTGCGAACCTGAAGCTACATGAACCAGATAGAAGAACCAGTTCCAAGTGTCTATCTTTTATTCCAGTTCAATTGTAGTAGGTGATTTTCAATTTATACCTTTCAACTTTATCTAGAGGCAATTTTAATAGGTACTCTGAGTATTCAAGTTAGAGTTAACTTGAAGTTGTCACAACCGTTAAAGGCTAGTTTCCACAACGAGATTAGATTTAATCCTTAGGTTTACAAAAAGTTTTGTAAATGCTATTTTGGCTCATTGATTTAGTGAAGTGTTGGGAAAAATCCTACTGAGTAGTAGGTCGTGGTTTATTCACCTTTTGAGCCGGGTGTTTTCCACGTAAAAAATACTTGTGTTCTTTACTTTCCGTATTTACTATTTTAGCAACAATAGGTTAAGGAACACTTAGAAGATCCATGTCCTTCTATAGTCAGTACATGCGAAAATTAGACACCACATAAATCACCCCCCTCTTGTGTAGCATTGACGTATAAAACATCAATTGGTATCAGAGCAGGTTATCCTTGAAGAGTCTAATACCTTAGGAGAAGATTAAGATGAGTGCACCACCTGAAAACTAGGAAGGGCAATCCACTGCTAGGCCACCACTCTTCAACGGCCAGTATTACTCTTGGTGGAAAAACAGGATGAGAGATCACATCATAGGAGAAAACTATGAGCTATGAGACATTGTCACAGATGGCCCACTGGCTACCGTGAAGATAAATGGCTAAGAAGTAGATGTGCCAATGACAAGAGCTAACTGCACTGCTGAGGACTTGAGGAAATGAGAGAAGAATGCTAAAGCCATGAAATGACTTATTTGTGGACTCGATCCAGATAAGTACAGTAGAATCCAAAGTTGTACCACTACCAAGAAAATCTGGGACACTTTACAAGTAGCCCATGAAGGAACACCTCAAGTGAAGAGGTCCAGATGAGCTATACTGTATTCTTAATATGAGAACTTTACCATGAAGGAAGGGAAGACCATTCAAGAGATGTACACAAGGTTCACTACATTGTCAAATGAACTAAAGTCTCTTGCAAGGATTATTCCTGAAGAAGATAGTGTTGAGAAGATTTCGACAAGGGTTCTGCCTGTTACTTGGGAGAGAAAAATTACTGTCATTCAGGAATCAAAGAATATTGCCACTCTCCCATTGGATGAGTTAATTGAAAATCTCACTACTTATAAACTTAGGAGACAAACTATGAAAATGGATGTACCTAAAAAGGAAAGGAGTCCGGCACTCATAATCACTGAAGGTTATGATCTAGAAAATGATGAAGTGGTTATGATCACCAAGGACTTCAAGAAGTACTTGAGGAGAGGAAAGGGTCCTTCAAGAAGTGTAAGATATAGTAAATTAAAAGTTCCCGAGAAACAAACTAATGATGGATGCAACAAGTATGGAAAGACTGACCGCCACATCAAAAACTGTCCCCAATGGGAAATTGAGTGGAAGAAGAAAAGATCTGAACAAAGGAACAGGAAGAAGGAACAGGTTCAACCCAAGAAAAGAAACAACAAAAGATCAACCAAGGCTATGGTTTCTGCTTGGGGAGAAAGCTCAGATGATGATGATGGGGATGAACAAACACTTATGGCCATTGGAGAATCTGATGAAGAAACTAAGGTAAGTGTAATTCATCTCAAAGATAAAATTAAATTATTGTCTAAAGAAAGGTTGTCCGAGTTACTTCTAGAACTAATTGATGAATTTGAGGATGTAAACAATGAAAAGGAATAGTTGTCTAAAGAATGTGTGATTTTGAAGGCTAAGTGCAAAATTCTAGAACTTAGGGTTAGTGAAACTGTAAGTAAAAATACTGTGTTGAAGAACCAGGTTCATGCACTTGACTCAACTGTCCTTGAGCTTAGATCTGAAATTCTAAAACTGAAATTAGGAACATGTAAAAGGATAGCTGATCACACACAACTCACTCTGAAAGAAAACGTAGGTAAAATGAAAGATGATCTGTATAAAAAGGATGAGCAAGTAAGAATTCTAAAGGAGGATTTAAGCAAGGTCAAGCATGAGCTACACAGAACTTGTAAATGGAACAGGTCCTCCGATGCACTTTCATGGCTACAGGAACATCATAGTAGCAACAAAAGAGGACTTGGCTTTGGGAACCTGGCACCTAAATGGGATCCTAAAAGAAAGTACCTCACACTTCCTGAGAACAAAATTTGCACACACTATGCTAAAACAGGTCATTATAAAAGTGAATGCACTGCAAAAGAAAAAGCAAGTCAAAAAAATAAAGAATTTGTTCAAGGGAAAAATAGGCTACCAAGTTAGGCTAAAAAGAATTTGATTCATCCTTTTGCCTATAGAAAGGGACCCAAACTAGTTTGGGTTCCTAAGACTAACCCCTGATTTCCTTTGGCAGGTCCAAGTGAAGGGGAACAACCAAATACGGTACATGGATAGTGGCTGCTCAAAGCATATGACAGGAAGCAAGAACCAGTTCCTTTCACTTGAGGACCTCAAAGGAGGTAATGTCTCATTTGGAAATGGGAAGAAAGGTGAGATCATTGGGTTGGAAAGGTAGGTAAGACTGATTCTCACTCTATTGAGAATGTCTACTTGATAGATGGACTAAAGTACAGTCTAATAAGTGTATCATAATTGTGTGATAGAGGTAACATGATAGCATTCACCTCTACCAAATGCTTTATGATTAATCTTAGCACTGACAAGATTGTTTTGTAGGGAAAAAGAGTGAACAATATATATGTTGTAGATCTGTCCACACTTTCATAAAATGAACTCACTTGCTTAAGTGTGTTCGATAATGGTCCTCTCCTTTGACACAAGAGACTTGGACATTCCAGTCTGAGTCAACTCAACAAATTAGTCTCCAAGGACCTGGTGATATAGCTGCCTAACATCAAGTTCAAGAAAGATAAAGTTTATGAGGCTTGTGCAAGGGGGAAGCAAGTAAGATCCTCTTTTAAATGCAAGAAAATGGTAAGCATCACCAGGACGATGGAACTGGTCCATACGGATCTTTGTGGTCCAATAAGAACATTAAGCAGAGATGATAAAAGATATGTGATGGTGCTTGTTGATGATTATTCTAGGTTTACTTGGACATTGTTTTTAACATCTAAAGATGAAGCATTTGACATGTTTACCTCTTTTGTTAGAAAAACTCAGAAACGACTAGGTAATCAACTTGCATCAATTAGGTCTAATCATGGCACTGAATTTGAGAATGCTAAATTTGCTGAATTTTGTGATGAGCATGGCATAGATCATAATTTCTCTNGACGATGGAACTGGTCCATACGGATCTTTGTGGTCCAATAAGAACATTAAGCAGAGATGATAAAAGATATGTGATGGTGCTTGTTGATGATTATTCTAGGTTTACTTGGACATTGTTTTTAACATCTAAAGATGAAGCATTTGACATGTTTACCTCTTTTGTTAGAAAAACTCAGAAACGACTAGGTAATCAACTTGCATCAACTAGTTCTAATCATGGCACTGAATTTGAGAATGCTAAATTTGCTGAATTTTGTGATGAGCATGGCATAGATCATAAGTTCTCTGCTTCTAGAACTCCACAACAAAATGGAGTAGTTTAAAGAAAGAATAGAACACTTGAATATATGGCTAGGACTATGCTTGTTTCTAGTAAACTGCCCCATAGCTTTTGGGCAGAAGCTATAAGCACTGCATGCTATATCATAAATAGGTGCATAACTAGACCTCTTGTAGAGAAGACTCCCTATGAGTTACTTAAAGGTAGAAGACCAAACATATCCCATCTTAAGGCATTTAGATGCAAGTGCTTTGTGCAAATTAATGGTAAAGACTCCCTAGGTAACTTTGATCTCAGAAATGATGAGGGAGTATTTTTGAGATATTCTTCACATAATAAAGTTTATAAGGTCTATAACAAAAGAACTATATGTGTAGAAGAAAGTGTTCATGCGGTTTTTGATAAAACTAACATTCTTTCTGAGAGACAGGAACATGATGATGAAGCAATTGGGCTGGTAAGAAACTCAAATGAAACAATTGCCCAGACTGAAGCTGCAATAGAGAAAGGAACATGAGATGGAACATGTCCTTCCACCCAGGGTAACATGACAGGGGGAATAGAACAAAGAGGAAATGATCCTCAAACCTCAAGGGAACCTGTCCTTGAACCTGTTTCTCAGCAATAAAACATTGAAGGAACATCAAGGGGAAACCAACTGGTTGTGAAATCTTACAAGTATCGGAATTCTCATAACATTGAGAACATAATTACTGATCCAACCTCTAAAATCAAAACCAGATCTTCATTAAAGAATCTTTGTGCTTTTGATGCTTTCTTATCTCTTATTGAACCTAAAAATATTGCTGAGGCTTTGCAGGATGCAGACTGGGTAAGTACAATGCAAGATAAACTCAACCAATTTGAAAGGAATCAAGTTTGGCATCTGGTACCAAGACCCAAGGACAGATCAGTAATTGGCACAAAATGGGTCTTCAGAAACAAACTTGATGAAGATGGAACAGTTACAAGGAACAGGGCAAGATTGGTGGTTCAAGAATATAGCCAAGAGGAGGGCATATACTATGATGAAACCTTTTCTCCAGTTGAAAGGTTTGAAGGAATAAGACTCCTCATAGCTTTTTCTGCTTATATGGAATTCACTCTTCACCAGATGGATGTCAAGAGTGCCTTACTCAATGGCAATCTAAAAGAAGAAGTGTTTGTTAAGCAACCTACGGGTTTTGAAAGCAAGGAATGTCCTGATCATGTGTACAAGCTTGACAAGGCACTATATGGGCGCAAGCAGGCTCCAAGAGCATGGTATGAAAGACTATCAAAATATTTACTTGAGCATGACTACAAGAGAGGTAAAATTGACAATACTTTGTTCTTGAAAGAAAAAGGTAAAGATCTCTTGGTAGTTCAAATATATATTGATGATATAATCTTTGGAGCAACTACTGATAAGTTAAGTAAAGAATTTACTAAATTAATGGGGAGTGAATTTGGAATGAGCATGATGGGTGAGCTTAATTTCTTTTTAGGCTTACAAATTAAACTAAATTCAAATGGAACTATGATCCATCAGCAGAAGTATGTAAAAGAGTTACTTAAAAGGTTTAAAATGGAAGATTCCAAAGAAATAGACACTCCTATTGCAACAGCTACAAAGTTGGATATAGATGAACCTGGTTCATCTGTTGATCAGAAGTTGTATAGGGGAATGATTGGCTCATTGTTGTATCTCACTGCTAGTAGGCCTGCAATTATTTTCAATGTAGGCCTTTGTGCAAGATTTTAAGCGAATCCAAAGGAGTCTCATTTGACTCCTGTCAAGAGGATTTTGAGATACCTAAAAGGCACCACTGACCTGTGTCTATGGTATCCAAAAGGTAATAATTTCAATCTAGTGGGATATGCTGATGCTAATTATGCAGGTTTTCTTGTTGATAGAAAGAGCACCTCAGGTATGGCACACTTTCTTGACTCATATCTTGTGTCTTGGGCCACCAAAAAGCAAACTTTTGTGGCCTTATCTACTGCTGAAGTTGAGTATGTTGCTGCTGCTTCATGTTGTGTTCAATGTTCGTGGATCAAACTATAATTAATGGACTTCAAAATTGATGTTGGTTGTATCCCCATCTTTTGTGATAACACTAATGCAATTAGTATGATCAAGAACCCGGTTCATCACAAGAGAACTAAGCACATAGATGTTAGGCATCACTTTTTGAGGGACAACTATGAAAATGGTTTGATCATTGTAGAATTTTTGCTACTGACAAGCAAATAGCTGACATCTTTACAAAAGCTCTAAGTAGAGATCACTTTGAAAGGAACATGTTAGAATTAGGAATGATTAAGATCACCTAAAAAGACCAGTTCAAAATTTCACAATTGAAAAAAAAAACGAAAAAAGAATTTGATGAAAATTGTTTTCGGTTAGAAAGTCTGTAAATTTTGTATATAGTTAGATTAGATTTTGCTCAGTCTCATTCTTTCAATAGTATACTCTTGTGCCACGTGCTAAAATGACTCATTAATCTCTAATGATATTATCTCTATTTTCTTGGAAAATTTATACTTACACAAGAGATTTCTTAGTAAAGAACCTGGTTCATCAAGATTACTTGGTATGTATTCTACACTCAGCATAATTTAAAATAACTATATTTGGATCATGATTAAAAGAAGAGTCCATCTAATCCCAAATCCTTTTTGGACTTATTCATTACAAATGAACCAGTTCCGTTCAAGAGGAGTCCTAATCTCATTAAGTGCCTAGATTATAGGGATAGTCTTGAACGTCTTTTCAAACTGACTTGCAGTTTGATTAGACTTCTGCAAAAGCTTCCGTTACTAAAGTGAAATCCTCCACTTTATATTTATTAAGAGTTATTTGTTTCTTCACTTCTAAACTTTCAAGCCCTCCAAATTCTCTCAAACTTCTCTCCTCTTCTACTCTCACACAAACTCGTTTTCTAAAGCTCCCAAACTCAGAAATGGCAAACCCTTCTGAAAAACCTTCATCCCCACCCAAAGAAATCACACCCACACCATCTATCACACCTCTATCTACGAAAAGAGGAACTAAGATGCTTGCTCACAAGACTGTGGCTAGGAGCGCATTATCTAAGAAATTAGATAAACAATTGAAGGATTGCCAGGTCCGGGAACCGTAAAAATATGAAGACTAATTTAAATCTGCTACTGAGGGGAAAACGGTTTCTTCTGAGACTGAACAGGTATTATCTGGCCCTAAATTTACTCCTGAAACTATTTCGGAGGTTGCTACAAAT
Source organism: Nicotiana otophora (assembly GCA_000715115.1). NCBI lineage: Eukaryota > Viridiplantae > Streptophyta > Magnoliopsida > Solanales > Solanaceae > Nicotiana > Nicotiana otophora. The sequence continues at coordinate 7,269 of AWOL01S0144877.1, forward strand.
TTGGAGAATAGGTTTGTGCTGGTATGATCCATGGCAGGTGTTGAAACTACTGAGTCTGGAAGGGTTGGTGGTAAAAATGAAAAAGCAAAAGAAAAAAAAAAGAGTGAGGGTGCTCAGAGTATTGTAAGGGGAAAGGGAAAATGAGTGGTTGGTTCTTCACCCACTCCTGTTCGTCTAACTAAAGAATCAGGTGCAATGGTTGTTTGGGGTGAGGAATCTGCTACAATAGAGGAGGGTGTGAGAAGAACTGGGAGAAATGGGTTTGGAGAAGCTACTGAAGGGCTGGTTCAACTTGGGAAAAATATAGATGAACTTGTTCCATCTAAACAAGAAACTCTCGCAGACCTACTGAACGGGTGACTGCAAGTTACAATCCAAAGAAGAAAAGAAGTACAGGAGTTAACAACCCTGGCACTGCTAGGGCAAATAAGAAAAGGAAGGCTGCCTCTTCTATCCCTGTTGAAATTCCTCCCACAAGAGGAAGAGACATAAGAAGTCAGAAAAAGCAGAGTGAGGCTGAACTGGAGAAAGCCTTAGAAGAAAGTAAAAGAAAATCTGCTGCTAAGGGAAAGAACAAGGTGAGTGAGCCTGTTAAGGCTGTTGAAATAGATGAGATAGACTTGGTTCTTCGAGATGAAAATGAGACAGAAGAAGTGGAGGTTCTGACTCCCAACGCTAAGAAAGGCAAGACTTCTACAAAGAAGTCTATTTTAAAGTCAAAGTCCGCTGAACCATCCACTTTGGCTAAAAGAACCAGGTCTGAGGTGAAATCAAGAAAAGTGAAAATTACGGAGGAAGAAGAATGGAGTGGAGAAGAAGTACAAGATGATTCTGATGCTGAGATAGACAAGATGGTCAAATTTGGAAAGAGGACTATCTTAAAAGGCAGACTCCTTAGGGACTTGGAGGAGGAAGGAATGGTGATGCTTTTGGAGAAGTTACAGTTGCAAGACTGGAAGGACATGGTCCTTCAGATGGATGTCAGGCTGGCCAGGAATGAAATTGTGGAGTTTATGACCAATTGTGAGATAAAATATGGTAGGGTCACCGGTGTGGTAAAGGGGGTGAAAGTAACTTTTGATGAGAATGAGCTGGGAGAGATCTTGGGTGTACTTGCTGAATGGTGCAATGATTATAAGAAACTAAAATGGCCAAGTCTAGAGAATCTCCCTACTACCCTTGCCATTACTAGGAAATTTGGTGACAATGAAGAGGAATTTGAGCCCAAGGCTATTCACAAAAGTGATATGAAGCCATCCCACAAAGTGCTATTTGAATTTATAAACAAATGTGTGCTGCCTAGGTAGGAAAGGAGGCACATTGCCATATTCATATACCTGGTCCTTATGGAATGTTTGGATAGTGGGAGGCAAATCAATTAGCTTGGGTTTATAATCCAGCTTCTTGACATGGTTCTAAATGGTACCAAGACTCATTCCATACCCAATTGCTTTCTTCTCATGACTGTACTTGCTCACTTCAAGGTACCCATCAAGAAATAGGAGGTTGGTACAAGCAAGGATCATTTTGGGGAAAATACTCTGACTGCTTGTGACTTTGAAGTCTAAACCACTCCTAAAGAACCTGGTTCATCCAAAAAGGTACCAGTGAATAGCAAAGTGTGAGCCTTGGTGCAAGAAAGTGGGGCTAAGGATGCTGAGATTGATAGGCTAAAGAAGAGGTTGGCAGAAGTGGAGACTGAGAGAGATGCTCTCAGAACTGAGCTGGCAAAAGCAAAGGAGAAGAATGATGTCATTCTTCAGGATATGATGAAACTACTCCAAGCCAAAAACCAAGAACCTGGTCCTTCCCAGCCTTAAGCCTCCTAACCTGGTGTAGATCAACCACTCACCCAGTTCGGGATTTTTTGCTTCTTTTGCTCATTATCAAATGTTTTTATTTCTTCTTATGTTTTGTGGTAGGATCTTATCAATCACTGAAATTCACTGTCTTTTGCTCTAACTGTTTGTTTCTATTTCTTAGATGGCTAATATTCTTAGATTGATATATGATNTTATCAATCACTGAAATTCACTGTCTTTTGCTCTAACTGTTTGTTTCTATTTCTTAGATGACTAATATCTTTAGATTAATATATGATGATTAATCTATGATTGCATTTGAAGTAGCCCTAGTGGCCATGAGTAATATTTTAAAATCTAGTTATCTTCCATATTTATGCAACTTTTCGATGATGCCAAAATGGGAAAAAAAGTTGTGCTTATACTTTGCAAAGTGATGTTTATAACCTAATGAACATGGTCCTTGATGATAAGTGAAAAAAAGTTAAATAGTTCTAACATTGTGTTGATGTTGAGCTGAGTCGAAACAGGGCCTAAGCTTATAAAAAGCACAAAGTTTGTCATCATCAAAATGGGGAATTTGTTGGCCCAAGTGAGTTTTTTTTGGAAGATTTACAAAGGAAGCTCAGGCATGAACCAAGTCCATCCCCTGTGTACACAGACACGGGCAGATTCGAGCATGAGGAATGCACATGAAGGAGATAAGCTTAACTTGTTATATCTAATATCTCCTGATCAAAAAAGTTACATAATTGATAAAGAGAATGACTCCTTACTCAAAGAGAACACTATCCAAAATAAGGGAGGAGTTAGAAGTAGAGGATAACTAGAACTCTTTCACCAAGGAAGAGTAGCATTAGAACTCTAGTTATTTCCCATTCTACTAACTCTATATATTGCAGGATATTTTCATTCTACGTTTACGTATAAAAGCAGAAGTTAAACGAGACTTGAGAGCAAAATAGCAAGGCATTTTGCAAACAATTCTTGTGTGATTCAAGTATGCGAACCTGAAGCTACATGAACCAGATAGAAGAACCAGTTCCAAGTGTCTGTCTTTTATGCTTATTCAATTGTAGTAGATAATTTTCAATTTGTACCTTTCAGCTTTATCTAGAGCCAATTGTAATAGGTACTCTGAGTATTCTAGTTAGAATTAACTTGAAGTTGTCGCAATAGTTAGAGGCTGGTTGCCATAACGAGATTAGAGTTAATCCTTAGGTTTACAAAAAAGTTTTGTAAATACTGTTTTGGCTCACTGATTTAGTGAAGTATTGGGAAAAATTCTACTGAGTAGTAGGTCGTATTGTTTTTCACCTTTCGAGCCGGGTATTTTTCACGTAAAAATACTTATGTTCTTTACTTTTTGCATTTACTAATTTAGCAACAGTAGGTTAAGGAACACTTAGAAGAACAAGGTCCTTCTGTAGTCAGTACACGCGAAAATTAGACACCACATAAATCACCCTCCTCTCTTGTGTGGCATTGACGTATAAAACATCACAAAAGTACTCTTCTCAATCGCAATTTATATGACCCATTTTTTTAAAAGTTATTTCGAAAGAAATGACATTATATATCTAAAATTGTATTTGTATATTTTAAATACATTGTTTTCTTTCATAAATTTCGTGGATTGTCAAACAACTCCATATAAACTCAGAGGCGGATCTAGCCTTTTGACATAGGATTCAATTGAATTCATAACTTTTGATACGGAGTATATATATATTTATGTGTAAAAAATTATTAAAATTATAATAAATAATAGATATTAATCCATAATTTTAAAAATAAATAGGTTCAATGATGAAAACCTTCAAACTGACTTATAAAGTTTAAATCCAAAGTCCTACTGAGATATAGGAACTAGGAAGTATAGAAGTAATAGTTTATCGAGGAACGAACAGTGGAATAACACAAAAAAAAAAGTTGAGCGAGGTCATTGTCCGTTAGTTTACAAATACAAAGTGCACCGTGGATCTCGAGATTTTACTTTTTATACAATTAATTTGATTTAAAGATTACTTTACACTACCTTTTTTTTTAAAATTATTTTTCAAAATAAGTAAAATCGTGATTTTGTTAGTTGAATACGCTAGGAAAGTTCAATCATATTTGGGGCCTAAAGTCAAATTTTAAGAAGAGGCCTAAACTTTTACTCAAAAGTTTCAAGCTCATATGTTACAAAATATTAAGCTTCACTTTTAGTCTTAAGATCCACACTAGCTTCTACTAATTTCAATAATGACTTATTTATGGAGTTTGAAATCTTATTAATTTATACTTTTAATATGATTTTTCCATAGTGCTTGTGACGATGATTTAAGTGTTAGACTATGTTTATCCTTAAAATGGATAGCAATTAAATATTGTATGCGATTTAAAGGATATGTGTTTTAATTTAACGCAAATGATCTAGATATAATAAATAATTGAATTGAAATGAAATAAAACGATTAAACCAAAGTGATGTAGTAATTAAGCCTTATAGTTAGCTTAAGTACCAACGGTCAGTCTCGATTAAGCCTTCGAAATAGAGCTCAGATCCAAATAAAAGAATGAACAACTGAAGAACACATAAAACAATTGTTGAGAGCCAAAGTAAATTTTATTGCCTTCTCATGTGTAAAACAATACCGTGCCAAAAAATGAAGGGGTCCTCCTCTTTATATAGTAGAGGAGTTTTAACCCTAATAAAAGTTTAAATAAGGTAAAAATATTTTCTTTCCTTCTTTCCCACAAAAATATGATCCACAACCAATACCGAATGTGATTCGCGCTGCAATACCCGGCTGATAGCGGATATTTCGACTCCCGTTTATCTCCTTTAATCGCATTTTCTTTACTCTCGATTCTTCATCTCACTCGAGCTTGATTCTTTTCGGATTTGGCCATGCTCGAGACCCGTTGTATCGTTCGTCTATTCCTGATTCTGATCTGTGGGTATCTTCGATCTCACTCAAGGCAGTAACAAGTAACATCGTTACTCGTTTCACAACGAAAAATCGAAGGTAACTCTATCCCCGATTTTACCCGTATGCATACTAGATACACTATCTTTTCAAATATTTCATCACTAGTATAGAAGGAGAACACAGTGAATAAACAGATTGTACTACTCCAAAGAATAATATAGCTTGCGAACAAGATAACCATATCATAGCGTACGGAATTTAGATTATAAAAATCACAAAATGTATAAAATGCTCTAGAATTTATATCGAGTAGCTTTTTTACCTCCCTTGATATTTTTCCTTCATATTAGATCGCCAAAAATATTCTCCTGTGCTCGAAAGACTATTCTTATTCCCGAAATTAACACCCAACTGTCAGAATCATCATTAAAACAAAATTTTCTTTTCCTTTGTTATACAAATATTGTATTTTTTAATCAAAAGTACTGAATGCTTAAAGAAAAATTAAATCATTACTAGTAAAAAATGGGGCCTCCATAATTTTGGGGCCTAAGGCCTTTGCTTTAGATGCCTTATACTAAAGCCGGCCCTATGAATACGTAGGATTTTCTCGAATAGTTTAACTAGGATGTTCATCGATTGGTATGATACGGTATTTAGTCATTTCGGTATTCAGTTTCTTAAAATGTTATACCAATACCATATCTAATTATATTCGGTATGGTTCGAATTTTCTCCCTTCGGTTTCGGTTTATTCGGTCTGGTAATTTCAATTTATTCGGCTTGAATATTAACTAATGCATAGAGCCATATACTATAATATTTGTAATTAAAGTACTCAATAAAAAAGTTATTAGATCACCTGATTGTTGACAAAATCTTTGTCTAAAAGGCGCAAGTATCAACTAAGAGAAAAAAGGTATATAAAGGAATATATTTGATCATTAAAAACTATTATTTTACTTGCTTAGAGTTAATTATTGAAATTAGAGAATACAACAAGGTAGAGTTAATATACCTTCATAATTGCTCCGACGACGGACTTTTTGTATATACACAAAATTTCTGTGCGGATTAATAAATGAAGCCGGTCCAAAGTAGAGAAAAGATTTGAAACTTTTACATATCAACTTATTACAATTTTGTAAAACCGTCGTTGTTGAGTTCCTCGAAGAAGCTGGGTCGTTTGAAAATATGAAAATTAGGGTTCAAAGTTGGCTAGGTGTTTGAGATTTTGGTTGTAAACACTGATACGAGGTGAAATATAAAGATTAGGATCGATTTGAACTGATTTTCTAGGGTTTTGAGTTGAAATGTTTCGAACGAGTTCTCAACGAAGAAGACAAATTGGGTTCCTTCGATTCTGTGGGCGATTGTTCAATCAGGTTTCTGGGTTTTGTCTTGTGATTATAAGAGATTTGTTCTGACACCTTAGTCTGGTTTGATACATTGGTACAGAGATAAAGATTGTTGATTTCTTGATATTCTGTAAAGAGAAAAGCTTCAAAGTTATTAGTTGACTACTTCCTGCCGATTACTTGTTATGTTATGTAAAAGAGAGGCTTCAAATACATCACATTCGTTTGTTGATTACTTCCGCCATTCTGAAGATTGTTGGATATACTCTTTAGAGGAGAGGCTTTACATTATTGCTGGGTATTACAACTTCGCTTCAGCTTCTTAGCCGATTCCGATTCAGATTCTGGTCAATTCTCGCCGATTTCTTGGTTGGTCTAAGTTCTAGAGAAAGCACAAAAAAATTCAAAGTTTCTTCTTTCTATTTGAATGAGAAATACTTAGAGTTGTTCCAGCTCGTCGCAATCCATCACCGCCGACCAGATTTTCGTTAATTTCAAGGGTTGCAATCCAGGTTCTATTGTTTCTCTCTTATCTTGATATTTTAATAGAATGATATTTTGGCGTAATTGTATCTCCTTGTCTGCCTATTTTTTTCTTAAATCTTTAATTAGTATCTACCCTAGCATTGTCAAATTAATCGCATTAGCGATAGCTTTGCATACTTGTTTATATTTTAAATCTTTATTTTAAATATTCCATAGTAGTTCTATTCTAGTTTTGCACATTTTCTTTGTGACCATTAGTTGTAGATTATTGCCCCCTTTAGCTCTTGTATTGTATTTCTTCACCTATTTTTCTATCCTTTAGTTGTAGATTATAGTTCCTTTATTTTATCTCTTCACCTGTTTTTCTGACCTTTAGTTGTAGATTATATTTCCCGTTAGTTCCTTTATTTTATTTCTTCACCTGTTTTGCGACCTTTAATGGTAGATTATATTTTGATAATTCATTTTATTTGTGTCGCTTATTTTCGGGATAGGGCTTGCGTAGTGACTCCTAGATTATAGTGGCTTTGGTGACCGATGGTAGGGTAAGATCTTGTCCTAGGGGGTGTCAGCGCGGGTGAGGGGGCGCGGGGAGTAAGGGGTAAGAGGGTAAGAGGTCTAAGGGAGCTACTAGGCTGAGAGTGGGGTCTTGTAACATAGGAAATTTGACTGAAAAATCTGTAGAGTTTGAAACGATTCTCGAGAAAAGGACGATTAATATAGCTTGTGTACAAGAGACTAGGTGGGTAGGGGATAAGGCGCGGGATATGGTGAGTTTCAAACTTTGGTATTCTGGGAGGGTGGG
>AWOL01S0144896.1:0-35522 GCA_000715115.1 Nicotiana otophora
ATTACTTCTCTATTGTGATATCTTTGATTCCTTTGTGGTATTCTTAGAAGGTGATTAATACTAATTATTAATTATTATCTCAAGTTACTCGTAAAGCGGTCAAGATCCAAATCTATTGTTTTGATTTGCTTTTAAGTAAAGGCTTTTGATTTCTTCAATAAATCAAGACGTTGTTGCTTTGATCTTGTCAAGGCTATAGAACTTGCGTTCTTGGAAGTTTTTGGAATTCTTTCCTTGAATTTTCCCATATCCTTTATTTTCTGCCCTTAAGTGCTAGTTGTTCAATTCCTTATTGTTATTGCTTCCGCATTTACTTTTCAAATTCTTACTCTAATTTGGATTCCTGACCTTATCGTTATCACCGAACAACACCTTTCGGCCCTCGGCCGCATTTTAATAAAAGGTTAAGTTCGACCAAGTTCGAACAATACCTATCGGCCCTCGACCGCGCTTTAATAAAAGGTTAAGTTCGACCTAGCTCGAAGAACACCCATCAGCCACTACTTGGCAAAAAATCAAAATCACCTAAGTTCAAACAACACCTATCAGCCAAATCCAAATAAAGAGGCATACCCGACCTATATAAACAAAGGGCGAATACAACCCATAAATATTCGTCAACAAGGCTACGACCAACTAGAAGACAACGACAATAGAAAGAACATAAATCATAATAAGCAAACAACAAAAGCAAAGTATACAAGTGCGGAAACAAGTACCACGTATGGAAGAAGGCGCAGAAAACAACTTAAACATTCATATACAAATAAAGAGTTCATTACAAGGGCTCTTAAAGACGACGAAAAAAATACACAAAAAGGTCTAAGAGAAAGACTACTGGCCCTCGCCATCACGACCCTCTGCGACCTCACAACCTCATCCCCCGACACCCTTGCCACATTCGCCCTAAGGATAAGCGGTATCATACCAGGCTTCCTCCTCAAGCCGGTCTACACCCTCTTCCACATCCTCCTCGGCAGGTTGAGGCATAGCAGGATCATATCCACAAGCGACTCGAGCTTCACGAGCCTTAACCCCAGGCATCCTCAAGGGCAGCCTTAGGAACGGAACCCGCTGCTTGCAAGTCCCGAAACATATCTAACCGGGCCTCGGCATGGATCCATTCTTCGTATAACTCCCATGGTACATTGGAAAAATAAGAAATGTTGGAAGAGGACGGTCGTGCAAGAAGATGAGCCTTCTCGGACTCTAGAGTGGTCACTTGATCATGAAGGACAGAGTTTTCTTTCTCCAGATCCCCGATCCTCTCCTCGAGCTAGTCTTCCTTAGCTCTTGCTGTAGATTGATCATTTTTCCGCTCGGCTCGAAGAGTCTTATTCAACAACTCGAACATCTCCGCCTTTCGTCGAGCGACCAAACGAGAGGACTCCACCTTCTCAAGTCCCTCCTTTTTCTCGTCAATCTCGTCGATGAGGGCCCCCAACTGAAATATACACTCTTCAAGTTGGACTCGCAATTCAACCACTTGAGCTTGAAGATCACTGCATTGGGCCTATATGCCCCTGCTAACCTCAAGCTCATTTTCCATACTTCTCAACGTCCCCTCGAGGACGCTGCACTTCTTTATGGTCTGCACCGGCTCTTCATCCTTCTTCTTCAGATCTTCCCTCAAGGTCCGCATATGGCTGCCTCGCAAAACCGACTGCGGAGATCCCGATACTTATCATGATACTCAAGGTATTTATCTTTCAGTTTCACGAAGATCTCTTTACACCTTTTCTCCCTCCGAGCGCTCTCCATTTCTAAAATCACTGTCTACAAACCAAAATAGAAGAAAAAAAGGTCAGAACTTTGAATGCTCTAAAAAATAGGAAGAAGTTCGTATCACAAACACTCACCCTAAGAGCAAGGCCAACAATGCTCCTCGACAAGGCACCGTCATTTATCTCCTTAAGGTTCTTACCCTCAACTTCAGAAAAGAGAGGACCAAGGCCAGGGACTACCTTCTCAGTTTCCACCAACAAGTCACGATCCATAGGGATTGCGATAGTCCTCGTAGACCCATCTAATCTTACTTTGAGCTGGATAAGCCCCTCTTCAATCATTCTCAGGTTGTCCGCATCGACATCGAAACCTGACTAGCCGCCCTCCTCAGTAATGCTTTTGCCCTTATCATCGGCATGCAGAGAAGCATCCGTGGCTGTCCGAAAGGTTGAAGCCTCCTCTCGCCGCGAAAGGTCAAGAATGTCAGTCGCCACCCCTTCAGTCTCCATCCCCTTAGAATGAAGAGATACGCCTACATCGGCTTTTACCGGCCTCAAATCCTCGAGACTCGGTTCAATATCATCGCTCACAAAAATTACTATTGTCTCACGCAATAAAAAGTCCCCTTCCGTCGTATCAACGGCCAGAGTGACTCCATCACCCACATCCACAGACCTCCTCTTTCGAGTTAGAGATCTATGTCGCTGGGCAAATACTCATCGTCCTCGTCAATGAGTGAATATAGAATAGGGGCAGAAGTCTCAACGATCGGAGTATAAACAAAGGCGAAAATTGCGACGGGTTTAATTGGAATGAAGGCAAGATCAGCCATAGTCGAGGCAGGGGCGGATACTGAAGGTGTAGTGGCCTTCCTCTTTCGGAACGAGGGCGTGGGATCTCTTGACCTCCTCGTAGACCCCCTGGCCGAAGCTAAAGAAAATAAGAAAGGAAAAAATCAGCAAAGGTAACAGACAGATGCGAATAAACCATGACGTCGTCGGTAGGGAACATGTTACTTGCCGAGGTAGGAGATAGCCTAAATCTCTGAGAAAAACCCGATCAATCATGTATCCTCGCTGTATGAGGAAGAATCTGTCTAACCCAATCGGCAATATGGGTCACCATCTGCAAAGGTCGAGCAATAGCTGCAAAAAGAGGAAAGCCAATTAACCAACCCATAATAAGGAAAACATTGGAAATAAAAAGGTATATAAACAAACACGAGCACTTACGAGTAGGGTTCCATGCCTCAAGGAATCCTGCGGCGACAGACACTACGTCCTCGGTCCTGACAAAGAAATAGTCAAGCTAGAAATGCCGACTAACCTTGCCATCTATCCTCACTACCAAACATATCCCCCCGCGGTGGAGAAGATTCAGCAAAGTCCCTCGATAGATATGAGAGGCAAAGAGATGGATCAGGTGGCGTACTGTTATGTCAACGTCGGTCAATTCAGCAAATTTCATCAACATCATGGCCACTTTAAAGATATAAGGGATGAGTTACGCAAGACATATATTGTTGTAGCGGCATAACTCTTCTATCAACGACGACAAAGGGAACGAATATCCAATTAAGAACGGATATGCATAAAGGGCGCAAAATCTGGGACGATGAACCTGCACCTCGTCATCGCCCGCAGGGACCAAGTCTACGTGACCACGTAGGCCGAGTCTAGCTTTGAGTCCAGTTAACCGCTCAACCGTCATCGTAGATTTAAACCTCTCCGTTACTATTTCTGACGCCTTTTGGAGGTCGGGTTTAGCATCGGGATATTGAGGTATAATTTTCTCTACAGTAGGTAGGGTTTCCTCCTTAACGACAGCTCCGTTGTCCTCCCCCTAGTCAGGGAAAACAACATCTAGTGGGATAGAGTGATCTTCCACGTGGACATCTGATGGGAGGTCCGACATTGTTGCGGAAAGAGATAGAGAAGCAAAGAAAACAACAGAGAGGTAAAGGGGTTATGCGAAGAAAAAGAAGAAACTCTATTTATAAAGGAGAAGGAGTATGGAAAAGTTTCAAAATCAACGAACCACCCCATATTTATAAGACTTTGGGGCACTGGAATCGAAACGGTAGGCCATGATTAGCACGGAGATCGAAACAATAGAACCAATCAAGGGTCACGCATGAATCGACGCAATGCGTCGGGAAACAGCATCATCATGATGCATGACGTCAAGACGTCACTTTTTCTCTTGGACCGGATGGCTCCAAAATACTTCCCAGGAAATTCAAAGAATTCATAATGTGCTGCCCTCAGAGAGCCACATTGCCTGATCATTACGACGACCACGGCCTGTACAGCAAGCTCGGTAAGCTCGACCACAACGACACTATCCACTCATCGACTTCTCCCGCGAGGACGACCTCGATAAGAGGTGGGACTAACTGTATGGGCCAAAACATATCTTTGATATAAGTGAGCCACATCAACACCATGATAGCCCGTGTTGGTTGCTATGTGCTATCAATAAGGTCTCCACAAAGAGCCGCCCCAAGTCGAAGTAGCCTCGAAGCGATGAAGGGTGCGATCTAAGAGTCAGCAAAGATCAAGGTCGTGAAGTCATCGTAGTTCAAGGTCGAGGTCGAGCATCTTAGACAAAGTTATAATGATTAGTTTTAAGATATGACACAAAGGGGAATATTGTAGTGAATATTTTCTGCATCTGTACTATTAGGGTTTCTAGGAACATGTTCCCTATAAATAGAAAAAGACACAATGATAGGGGGCATGAGATATTCCTTTGTAAAAAAACACATTAACTTTATAGAGAGAGTCTGGTCTTATTACAAACATAAATTTTTTTTGCTAAAATCCTTATCTAGCATTCCCACTAGATCCAAGAACAATCTAAGTGTTCAAAGGCTTATCAATCATTCATCATTGTCAGAGAGAATATCCACAGATCTTACACCTTTTCGGGTGACTCATACGTTTCTATTTATTTAAATGTCATTTATTGTTACTTGTTATTATTTAATGCCATATCCTATCTTTTTGGATCACTGAACACTATTATTATTGCTTACATTCATTGTCATCCGGACAAACATACAAGTTATTTTTCATAAAACTGATAGCTTTTTCCTCAGGATATTTAGCTAAGATTGACTCTTCTTTATTTAAATCTAACTAGTTGAACAAAAATCTATATTTTTTGTCAAACAAATATAATAACAGAACTCTGTGAAATCACGAGCAAATTAAAGTTAATACCCCAATTGCATGGGCGGATCTAGGATTTTTATAATATGGGTGCACCGCTAAATAAATAAGAAAAAATAGTACATGAGAATTGATCTCTGCTCCTCTAGGTAAATAATTCGGCATTCAACTAGGTGCACTATTTAGCATCTTTGAAACATGGGTATAAGTATATAATATTAAAGTAATTCTAAAAATTATATACATAAAATATTTAATTTAACAGAGAGAACGTAGGTATATGTGCCCATATATTTGGATATAAATCCGTTTGTGCGCCCAAGGGTAAAAACAAAAAAGAATCGACTTTGATGAATCTTCAAATTCGATATCTACCCTGATAGACTCGATGGCAAAAAGTTGCAGAAGTGAATCTCATTAACTACAAAAATATGATCCTCCTATTAGGGGGGAAAGAATGGTCAACAAGCATGCTCACATGCAAATGGACTAAAACAAGAAAAAGATGGCGTGAAAAAAAGAAGTCAAATTCGCCAATAAATTGCCCAGAGAGAAACAAACGGATAAAAGGCAATAAAGTAGTAGTACCAAATAAAGAAAGGCAAAATGACAGCTAAAGTAAAGTTACAGAGCTCCTGCTCTCAGCAGAAACCTATCATCTAATGACAACTATAAAGATATGGGATTTGGTATGTGAAGCAATTTGACTTTAATGTTCTCTCCTAACTTTCTCCTGCCTACTAGTCAAAAGATGATTAGTAGTGAATCGATGTATTAGTCATCAGATACTACTATAGGATTTCCACATGCCAAATGATTGATGGGTTTGTTGTATTTGGTCGTGTGATTTTGAAATCAGTCACCCAAATAAGTGCGATTCTTTATCCATTTACCTGTACCCAATACTAAAACAAATAATTAAATGTAAAACACTTGTCATTTATAGACTTTTATCACTTAATATTTTTTTATAATGTGCATTTCTTTCATTTGTGACTTAGGTTACTAGCTTTGGTGCAAACGTGATAAGGTATCCCAGATAAGTATAAGTTTTCCAAATAGAAGACGTCATATAATATTCCTGGCATCCGAGGAGTAATTTATGCTAATCCGACTGTTTTACCTTTAAAAAAAAAATTAAAAGGGTAGTGTCTCCAAAATTTGTTTAGGAGCATATGAGGAAATATGTTGACTTCTCTGATGTTAAAAAGTAAAATAGAGAATAAACAGTACTGGGGCTAGCAAAAGTGAATGTTAGAAAACTTTTTCTAACATATTAATTTAATGTATTAAATTTCAAAAAGAAAATGCAGAGCAGTAAAGCACTCGGTCACTGCCGTACAAATTAAATTGCAAATAACTTATGCTCCTTAGTTGATGAGACAATGGAGAAGAAGACATCAAGCAGCACAAGAAAAAAGGAAATAACTCGCACATTTTACTTTTGACAAAGGAAACATGCTGTTGTTCATAGCAACCTCCAAACTGAAGAACATTACATGTGAACTAGTAATACTTTTACTCATTCTCAATACAATCAACCAAGTAAATGACACTGTAATTTGTTAATGGCATTGCTGCACCAGATCTTTACTGACTGTTGTCCACAAGCTTTTACCTTGACTTCTTACTTCGCATTCCCATCCGTGATTTTGCATATCTAAACATTTCATTAAGGAAAAATGTAATGCAAAAGCAGAAAGAATTTAAAACAATAATGGGTTGAGTTCAGAGATGGAAGAATAAATGATGGGACTTGGGAAAGGATACTCCAGTCGCATGCCCTCTCCAGAGGTGGAAGAATAAAGAACGGTCCCTTGAAGACGACCCAATGCCTCAGTTGAGCAGGCAGTGTCCTGGAAACATGGTTAGTAATATCAATTTCAGGTTTCACCTCCGTTTATTCTTTGTGTATTTAGGTGAACTTGATATGCAGCAGATTACAATAACAGACCCAGTGTAATCTCACAAGTGAGGTCTTGGGAGGGTAGTATGTACGCAACCTTACCCCTACCTTGAGATTGTTTCCGATAGACCCTCGACTCAGGAAAAGCAAAGTCACAGCATAGTTGAAAAGAAATACAATAACGGATAAACCACGAAAAAGAAACAGAAACACGAAGCAGTACCAACAACAAGATAACAAGAAAACTGAAGCAACAAAACAATTGGTAATAGCACAAATCTAAGTATAAAGAGTACAAGAGTGCTACACATACTACAGGGAAGACAATGATAAACTCGCGACTACCTACTAGTCTTCTACCCCAATTCTCGACTTCCACACCTTCCTATCTAGGGACATGTCCTCGGTAAGCAGCAGATGTGTCATGTCCTGCCTTATCAACTCTCCCAATACTTCTTTGGCCTACCTCTCCCTCTCCCTCTCCTCAGACCCACCAAGGCAAACCTCGAACACTGTCTTACTGAGGCATCTGGACATCTCCTCTTTACATGCCCGAACCATTTTAGTCTTACTTCCCGCAACTTGTCCACCACGGAAGTCACTCCGACCTTGTCCCGAATATCTTCATTCCTAATCCTATTTTTCTTAGTATGCCCACACATCTATATCAGCATCCTCATTTCCAGCTACGATATGCAACAGATTATTGACCTTAATGTGGTAGCAAACTAAGGGAAGAGAAACAAGATAAAGGTAGTAGTTAACGTTTCCAAGTTCCAATAGCAGTACCGCCAGTGGAAGCTTCCCCACCAACCCCTTTTATTAGGTCAGGGGAGGGGTTGTGTGGGGGGTTGGGATCGGTTGACTCGGAAGATTGGTTTAGGGAAATATACATCCTCAGTATGAAGTGAGATTTTGAATAGATGCCATAGGTGACATTATGAGAAAGCTTAAAAGGTAAAGATAACACAATGGGATATCCATGTATAGCTAAAAATATATCTCAATGACTGCTATATGCATTTAAAGAGTTACTCTCTTTCCAACTGGTTATGACTTCAACATATTGTAAAAAATCATTATCAATTCTTCAATTAAGAAAAACACATATAGATGTATGATTATCTAGGGGTGATAGGTAACACTTGTACAGCTCGCACAACTTTGTGCCACAGTTAAAGATTATTTACCATTCTCAAAAAATATGTATGAATATCTAGGGGAACATAGGAAGGCTTCTTTCGAAAAGCAGAGCTCAGGCCTTAGGGTGAAGATGCCCAAATTAAGGTTCTTCAAAACCAAGTAAAATCAAAATTAATGCACTAAAGCTGCAAAACATGTTGGAGGCACTGCTAAATAATGCCTTTATAAGGCAATACTTGCTGCAGAGAATAAGCTAGAGAAAGCAGTAAAGAGTTTGAGGATGCATGAGAACAATTATAGTACACCATGTTGCTTTATTTAAGATGCTTCCCAGTCATATCAATTATGGAACACCTATCCCAAAATATGGGATAGTACCAACTAGGTGGTTACATAATTTATATTTGGAACAATGTGCAATGCCTCTTCACTAAGGGCATTTTTTTCTTCTCCCCAATTTTACATTTTGTTGATTGAAAGAATAACTGCTATCCATCGAGTAAATATGGGTTTGTTAAAGTGATTCGTGCAGTTGGTGGTCCCATTGAGAGTTGAGGGTCCTTACATTGCATGAGTGTTAGCTCATGTTAACTTTTAGAAACGAGAGACGAGAAATGAGAATAGTGGTGGCAGTTATAAGAGGGGAAGCCCAAAAGCAAAGATGCCACACAACGGTATCTAGGGCAGCGCATAATAAGGTAATCACCGAATTACCGTACCGAAATCGAAAATTTTGGTATATGATATTCAGTATTTTGGTATTTGGTATGGTATTTTTAATTTTTAAAATAATTTGGTATTAAGTATGGTATTTGGTATTTAAAAAAATAATACCGATACCGTACTGATATATGTATAAAATTACACATTATACATATTATTGATTAACATACTAAGATACATATTTTTCTTTGACATTCATGTTGAGATTGGCAGTAAAGCCCATGTACTTGTTTAGGAAAATGGAGGAACAAGGTAGGATGCAGATTCTGATTTTTACTCTCTAGGTTGTTGAGCAGTTTAACGTAATGTTTCAACGGTTTTAGGGTGCTTCTTACTCTGTTACTCTTTTATTGTTGTTGCATATGTTGGATTAGTCCTTGTTGTATTATCTACTTTCAACAATTAACTCTAAACAAGTAACATGATAATTTCAATGATCAAATGTATTCCTTTATGTACCCTTTTTTCTCTTAGTTGATACTTGATACTTTTGAAAAAAGATTTTGTCAATAGTCAGGTGAGCTTAGAACGTTTTTATTGAGTACTTTAATTAAAAATATTACAGTCTTATGGCTCTATGCACTAGTTAATATTCAAGCCGAATAAACCGAAATTACCGGACTGAATAAACTGAAACCGAAAGGAGAAAAAACGAACCATACCGAATGTAATTAGGTATGGTATTGGCATAGCATTTTAAGAAACCGAATACTAAAAATACCGAACCGAAATGACTAAATACCATACCGTACCGACTGATGAACACCCCTAACGGTATCTCACACGACGACGGTAATTATCATAAGGGTGTCAAAATGGATGGCTGACCCCTTGCAAT
The DNA here is from genome assembly GCA_000715115.1 of Nicotiana otophora. NCBI lineage: Eukaryota > Viridiplantae > Streptophyta > Magnoliopsida > Solanales > Solanaceae > Nicotiana > Nicotiana otophora. The sequence goes on from AWOL01S0144896.1 coordinate 9,509, forward strand.
TAACCTCTTAGTTCAGCCTTCCTATTCATTCCTAGGAGAGAAAGTTTTAAGTACCTTGGGTCTGTTATACAAGGGAATGGGGAGATGACGAGGATGTCACACATCGTATTGGGGTGGTATAGATGAAATGGAGGCTTGCTTCCGGTGTTCTTTATGATAAGAATGTGCCGCCAAAACTTAAAAGTAAGTTCTATAGAGTGGTGGTCAGACCGACTATGCTATATGGGCGGAGTGTTGGCCAGTCAAGAACTCTCATGTACAGAAGATGAAGGTGGTTGACATGAGGATGTTGAGATGAATGGGGAGATGACGAGGATGTCACACATCGTATTGGGGTGGTATAGATGAAATGGAGGCTTGCTTCCGGTGTTCTTTATGATAAGAATGTGCCGCCAAAACTTAAAAGTAAGTTTTATAGAGTGGTGGTCAGACCGACTATGCTATATGGGCGGAGTGTTGGCCAGTCAAGAACTCTCATGTACAGAAGATGAAGGTGGTTGGCATGAGGATGTTGAGATGAATGTGCGGGCATACCAGGTTCGATATAATTAGAAATGAAGTAATCTGGGACAAGGTTGGCGTGGCCCTGTGGAGGATAAGATGCGGGAGGCGATACTTAGATGGTTCGGGCAGGTTAAGAGGAGAGGCACTGATGCTCCGGTTAAGAGGAGGTGTGAGAGGCTGACGGAGAGGTAAAGACAGGCCGAAGAAGTATTAGGCGAGATATGGCGTTGCTCTATCTGATTGAGGACATGACCATAGATAGGAAGGTGTGGAGATTGAGAATAAAGGTAGAGGGTTAGGAAGCCGAGTGTTGTCCTTGTTTGTCACAGTAACTTTGATACATCTCATAGTGTCCTTCAGGTTCTTCTTTTTATCTCTAGATTGTTGTTATTTCTTATGTTGCCTTGTTTCGGTTTTCTGTTTGCATTACTTAGTGTTAGTTTTGTCTTTTCGCTTTGGTTGTCAGATTGGTTTGCTTGTTATTTCCCCTTCCGAGGGTCTACCGGAAACAGCCTCTCTACCTTTTAAAGGCAGGGATAAGGTCTGTATACACTCTACCCTCCCCAGACCCCACTTGTGGGACTACACAGGGTTTGTTGTTGTTGTTGTTCAACCTTCCTATAAACCTAGAAACGCCAAATCTTAATATCAGGAGCATGAGCAACAAACGAGTCAGTTGCTTGGATTTAAGCATCAGTCTTAAGACATTAAGATTCCTGATCCTAGAGCCAAGTGGGGCATTGATAAATACATTTCGCTAAGAACAACAAGAGGTCTTAAGATGACATCCCACACCCAATGAAGCTCTTTGACAACAGTTCTCTTCCATCGTTGTGCCGATGTGTGGTAGTTCTTTTCCGACGTTGCTATTTCATAAAGAAAAGGTGCCCATATATGTATTACATGTGAATATGTAGAAAAAAGTTGACATTCTACTCCTAAGTTACCGAGCTTGCAGCAGTATACTTCTTAACTCACGCATAAAGCCAGTCTAGCCAAATAAAAATAAAAAATAGAGAAAATAAGAAAAGAATTACCAGAATAATCAAAGAGGTGAACCTAAGATGGCAAAACAGCAAAATAGAGGAGATGAAAACAGGTGAAACGGTACTCTGTTTAGCGAAACCCCGGCCTTAAGTAACAATGTCAAAGTGCACATTATCATGCCAATGCGCTAACCACTAACCACAGTAAAACTGAATTACCAGTTGGAAGCACTAAATTTTCATCGACAAATTTATCAATATAAAAGAACGGTAAATCTTGGATGTTCTGCATTTAAACGATTACTTGAATGAAAATGCATCGGTTAAATAATGTGCTTACTGTTTTCTTGAAGAAGTTAATTAGGAGATGCATCTGAACTACCTTATTAAGATTGCTGAGACAACAGGATAAAACATGTAGTATTTCCTTGTTAACTGGCTAAGGATTTAGCTAAATTAAATAGGGGGCAATGAATCTACAGGGAAGAAAGAAAAAGTTGTTGGTGAAGGGATAAAGATGCCCTTAGAAAAAGATAAAGGACACGCAGAAGATGTGTGGGAATAGGTTGAGCAACTGCCACTGCAAAGATGAGTAATAACCTTACCTGAAAGTCGACAAAAGCAACAGGAGCTCCATATGTGCCCTGCATCTTCAACTTCAAAAAACCCTGACATCTAACAATGTCAAAGAAAGCACAGTAACCATCCAGTATACCAAATACTTCAGAGGTTAGAACTAAAAGGGAAACTTGTCAAAACCTTGAAAATACTTGAATCAGCTCTTGCTCATTACAACTTTGGCCCAGATTAGCAACGAAGATTGTTGGACATGGATCAGCCGCCTGTGGAACTTAAGGTCGGTCATGAACGATCATCACATTAACAAAAAAGGAGCTTTGGACTCGGAATAAAGCGAGGATTCAAGATTAAGAATGGCAGCACCGCCACTAGTTTACAGAAGTAGCACAAGATCTATTTAAGAGTATGGTCCTTGTATGTGACATGAGTGTACATTTGAAGCACCAATTTGAGTCTTCAGAAAAGAAATAAACTTAACTTCAAATATCCTAGTTGTTGGCCAAGAAGCAATCTCATAGAGGATTTGCACTCATTGTTTTTGCTCATATGACTTCAAAAAGGAGAATATTATTTAAAATGATTTAGACCTTTGATGCACTTCCAAATGTTAACCCCCTTGAGCAAATTGACCGTGCTTTGCATTCACCAGAGCAATTCCACAAAATAAATCTAACAGAGTTGGAAAACATATAATCTACAAAGCTGCAATATTTTGCACTTGCAACAGAAACTATGGAAAGTTGTAGAAAGCGATTTGATCTTAATGTTATGATGCACCTTATGACATGGAAAATTATTTGAAAGCATGAGTAAAACCTAGACATTACAGGCTCATACATTAACTAATGGTACAACAACCCCAGTTTACACATGTTGATTATTTTATCGATCACAAGATTCAACAAGGACTTGAAGTACATGCTTGATGAGTGACTAAACAGAGCCGTAAAAAATTTAAGAATTCAAAGGAATACGACTAAAAATTGGCAAAATACTTTCCAAATAAAAGCTGAAATTATAGATCAAACTTGTAACAGAACAACCAACCAAATTACCATCGACATTCAGAAGAACAAATGATTGTCCATGTATCAGACGCCTTACCGTTTTAGAAGCAGCTTGATTCACAACTCTATCACCAAACTTTCCCTTACTGAATCACCAAACAAAAAGAAAAATATAATTTAGAATAGAAGTAATCCACAAGATCAATACAATACTAAGATCCAATACCCTACTTCAGGGAACATGGAATAGAGAAACTATTTCTATGTGGTGCTCGACTTTCAGCTAGAAGTACAAGTACTTGGAGCATTCCAGTCAGAAGGAATCACTTGGAGTAACAAAAATGTGCTTAAGTAGTGCAGATGACCTTTGTGTGGGTGGATAACCAATCGTGTTGTAAGCAGAATTACCCATTCCAGGCATGTGAACGCTGCCAACACCTGCTAGTGCCCAAGCGTGCAAAACATGTGCGAAGTGAGCATTTAGATAAAGTGCTTTGCAGTGACTGACGAGCAGTCAATCCTTAAATGACATCAAATTAGTTAAATGTGACAGGCTAAAAAACATCGCACAAGCAAATTGGTTTATATATAAATGACATGATGGCCAACAGACTCAGTTTTATATGCATATATCCTACTAATCCAAAGGAAGAGACTGTAATATGCTATAGAGGCAGATTTATACCACAACCACTGTCTCTGGAAATAGCAGCAGAACCTTTAATCCTCTTCTCTGATACAGGCTTCCCATCATCTGTGGTTTAATCAAACGAATTTGTGGCTTGAGGAAAAGTAATTCCAGTAATTTACAACCGAAAGAAATCTATTCCTAACAGACCTGTCCGTAACCTCTTAGACCTTGAATTTGATTTAGCAAGCTCAATGTACAATTTGGAGTCCTTCTCAAAGTCAAAAACCATTCCCTGGACACGCATTTAGAAGCAAAGCATGTTATACTCCTCTTTTGAGAATGCCTTCCTAACATCATTATCTATTTTGTTTATTCATGACCAAATACTCAATCGGATGTGAATAAATGAAGAGATTTGTACCTATTTATTTTATGTCTAATGCAAAATGGTCTATAAAAGGTAACAGAACTATGCACTACTCTCATTCTTTTCAGTTGTTCTCCATGTTTCAGGCAAGTTCAAGTTACACGTCTAACAGAAGAGAACTAGTTCTTTAAAACATAGAACATACAGGTCAAGTGAAAAATAAGATGACATTAGATGTGACCCCTCACAGACTAAGCTTCATTCAATTTTGAGATCAGAGGCAAAGGTTCCATCTTCAATATTTTCGAGCATTCTCCATTCTTGTTTGGATTTTCCTCAGCCAAGGATCCCATTATTGCTAAACCTCCTTCTAAGAAGCAAAAAATTAGAGTCATCATATTAAGCATGTGTTTATCTTTTGTATAAAGTAATACACACTCCTGATTAGATCCCTCACCCTTCTTTGGTATGGTGTCCAAATGTGATATCTTCTTTTTTCTTTATTAAGGTGGTGTTCGGGCCAGCTTGGGCACACCTCGACTAATCCCACCAACATAGGTACTAGGTAAATTTGCTGTTACCTGCTCACCAAAGACGGAGCAATATGGGAAGAAATCACCTAATTTTTTGCCTCCACTAAATTTTGAACCTGAGAAATCACCTAATGTCTGGTACTCCAGAGTGTGGAGGGTTTACTTACATTAAAGAAAAGAAAAGAAAAATAACTAATGGCCGTACATGGATACCCAATAATCCAGAACATGGACATTGGACTAGGAAGTAAGTAAATCATTTGTTCAACAACTCACGGAATTAAAAGTTATCAGATATTGGCCTTACATTTAGTTCATACATTGCCATAAGTGCTGAATTCTGATCTGTAAAGACTGCAAAAGCAAATGGCTGACAGGAACACAAACAATATGTCAGACATCCTTAGCAAAACAGATATGTCAGACTCACATAATATGAGAAGAGCAAAGCTGATACTGAAACTAATGAAAGAAGTTAAAACCTTAGATCCCAATACGCAGTAAATTTAACAAAATACCTGTGAATTACTAGAAATTTGGCTACGGAGATGGGAAGATTCATATCCTGGGAATTCACGAAAGAGGTTGTAAATTTCACGAGGCTTGACATCTTCAGGGAGTCCAGCAACGAAGAGAGTTCGAACATCGTCGTACGAATGCTGAGGATAAATAGGAGAGGGCGCATATGTGGGGATGGGTGGTTGGTGAGGGTGGTGGTATTGAGGAAGAGTAAGTGGCTGGAACACCACCGGCGGAGGCGGCGCGTGAAATGTGGTGCCGGGTGGCGGAGGAGGGGCTGGTGGTGGTGGAGCTTGATAATAGTGGTGCTGATAATAGGGGGCTATTTCGTCCATTGGAGAGACTACGAGGACTAATCAGTGCGTCGGATTTTTTTTCCCCTATAGTTTTAAGTTTTTGCTCCGTGCTGCTCTACTACTGTGTTTAATCCCTCAATTTTATGCTGTTTCTGTTTTTAGCTCCAACTTTTCGTTGTTAGCAATTTCTCGTCCTGTGGTTTGAATAACTACCTCGTTAAATATTGGTACTTTTCTTTTAATTTGTTCGAAAATGTTAATTCACTTTGTGTTCTTACATATTACTCACTCTTGACCACAATAAGTAATTATTTTATCTTTTTATTTTGATTCAAAATAAGTGTCAACTTACATAATTAAGAAAAAATTAATTTTATTTTTTTTAAAATTTATCCTTATTTACATATTTCAATGTGTCAAAGTAACAATTAATTAAGTTTAATTTAGGGAATACATCTTTTTTTTTCTCTAATAGTTCGTATTTTCTTAATGGGTGTGCCAAAGATAAAATGATAACTTATTGTGGACAGAAGGGAGAATGTCATTTGTATTGTTTTAAGATGTTACTAGTATTAGTATCTGTGTGATTAGTACTAGTATTAAATAACTGTAAAGTCCCGTGAATTTTTATAATTAATCGGGCTAATTTTGAGTTTGAGAATGCAGTGTAATTAAACTCGAGCTACATGGTTATTTGAATGGAACAAAGTTATTAGAATACTTAACAATAATTATTTTATCAAAGAATGAGTGTTGGATTAATGGTAATTAAAAAGCTTATTAACAACTCTGGAAAGGAAAATATTAATGTCACAAAGATTAAGGTTTGGACGAATGTTTGAGTTTTTTTGGAGTGGCCCGGATAGATTCACATTATGGGACCCAAGGAATTAATTATTAAATACCATGAAATTGAATAATACACAAAGGAACAAAAGTTGTAGTAATGGCAAATGATTGTGAAAAGATTAAAAAAATTCAAAAGCATGAGATGGACATAGTGGCTAAACAAATGAAATGAGGTAAAGCTCATCACGTAAGCAGTGAACGGCATTGAAGGCCTCAAACCTGGCGTCCAAATTTGCTGAATGAGAATGATGCGCGCGATGGAGATGCGACGCATCCATTATGGCTTCAATCTGTTGAATGTTTTTAAAGGCTATTACGGGGAGGGTTGTGCTATTAGTTGGGAGTTGGTTCTTAAAGACTTAGAAAGAGAAGGGAGCTCTCTACCATTAATACTTTTTCAAGGTAAGAATTTAATGTCTTTCTTGGTAGATTTGGTCCATTAAATACATCTCTCAACTCTTCAATTACATGAAAATTATAGATCTTTGAAGAAAATCTTAAGAGCACTTTAAGAACATAAATCTTGAAACTTTTAGGGTTTGACAAAGAGGTAATTTCTTCACTCCAATCTTATGTACTATACTCCATGAACGTAGTAGAGTATATTTATGAAGTTAGATTTGAACTTAAACATTTATTCATGAAAACCTAGAAGCTAATCCTGAAATTGAAGAGGTGGTTGGTAGTGATGATGAATAGTGTTGGGTCTTGTTTGAACGATGTTATTTTGAGTTTCTAGTGGAACAACTAGATCCCATAACAAGTTTAATGAATGAGTGGGAGTTAAAATTCAAGGATTAATCTTCAAATGATGAAATGAGGATTTTTGCTAAACTTATGAAATTGGACTTAAGTGTTAGATACTTAGTTGACTTAGTTGGTATTGTTGTGACACGTTATTGAGTTATATGAGTTCGTATATGTAGATTGTGACTCATGGGCATTATTGGATCAATTGGGGTAAGGTTGGAAGAAATTTGAGGTACGTTGAAACTTATTACCCTCGGAGTTTTTCTCCAAACTCATATCGTAACACGATTAAATTAAGTTTCTAAATGTGAGTCCTAGCTTGTGGGGACGAGCGAGTTGGAATTGTGCCATTTTTTGTATCATAAAAGATTTAAGTGCTATGAATATTATTTTCTTGAAATATTATTCAAATTTAAAAAATAAATAAATGAGGAATATCACTTGTAATATTTTGAAATGGAAATATATGAGTTGCGAAATATCTTGGATTTAACTATTTTCAAATAGTTGATTTGGTTACGAATATCGTCATTGATAAATGTAAAGGTTTGGGGAGTTACTTAAATTCACCAAAATTGATCTTGGATACTTTTCCTCATTAAACCATGAAACTACACATGGCAGTGTAGGCGTAGAACCTACCTTACGATTGGGAACTACGGCAGAGTACTTCCCATTAGGGGGTACTATTGTGCTACTTTATTAGCACGGCTGAGTCGATTCGTGCGTCACAACGATGAGACGACCTAAGCAAGTAGGGTATATGATACTTATCGCTAGGTACATAACCTAGTTGACCTCCTTTCGTGTCGGTGATGGTATAACGCTCACGGTAAATGAAAAATCTAACATGATTTGCAAAGATTAAAGCTAAAAGAAGACTTTGAAATATGTTTTACCATATTATTTTATTTTATTTTCTAAATTGTTAATTGATATGAAGGCTTCTTTCTTATATCAATTGTTATTGCATATATTATATCTTCTTAAGTCTTGTCCTACTTTCTTTTGGGAAACGGTTCATGATTTGTACTAGGCATGTGGAGCTTAGGCCTTTTGGCCACATTTTCATTTCTGTTTTCAGGGACTAGACCTGAGCAGCTTGGATCGCGTGGTTAGGCATCTCTACATTTTCCGTTGACGCCTTTGGTGAGACTTTACACTCGTACCGTGGAGAATTTATTTATATTATTATCCTTTTAAGCCACCATGTTATGTTTTGGTTGGCTATTTCATTCTGTGTCATATAGATTTCATAGACAATAGTATTATTCATTTTGGGTTATAATCCTATGGTTACTCATATGGCATGCATGAATAAAACTTTCTTTTATCTTTATGAAGTTCACTTTCAAAGAAAAATATTTATTTAAAGATATTATTCATGTCTTGTTTTATATCTTAAAATGATTGTACTTGAAGAGGCTTTCGCATCCTCCCGTTAGGCATATAGGTGAATATTAATCTATGGGATGGTTCATTTGTTTTAGGACGTGACAATAACTACCTCGTCCTAAATATTGACACTGTTTCTGTTTGTAATGGAAACAATTTGAATTGACTAATTAAAAATATATAGATTCTATGACGTCTCAAATTAAATTACGAAAAAACTTTGTTATAGCTCTATTTTGTTATTTGTTCATCATAATCATAAATTAAAGAATTTTAACCCCTTTTTATATCCGTGAAAGAGCATTATAAAATTATTTGGTTTCTTCAAAATAACTCCACATAAAATCATGATTGGCCTTGACTTTTGTTATCACGGCAAAATATCTAACGATTAAATTTGTCTTTGCTAGAACTTAAAAGATATTCCTACATTAGATGGAGATATTGTTATTCTTAGAATACAATGCTTACACTATCTGTGGTATTACACCAGATATTACCGTAACAGTACTCTATTTTATGTAACAAGTTTACATGAGTCTTGAACTTGAATATTGTATAGTTCCTTTCTAAGTATATGAGGGAGGAGATGGACAACAATTTTGACCTCAAAATTCAAGTAATTTGAATGCTAACAGGGCAATTGAAGTGCAACATATATAACACAACATCATTAGAAAAAGTCAAAGCACCAAAAAAGAAAAAGGTAAATGCATTTTCGTTTTTGTTTTTTGTAATAAATCCATTCACCCAGGTTGTACTGGCCTGAGGTGTGTTTGGCAGGACCCCTACCAAAAGAATATTATTCAAAAGAATACTCGTAGGAGGATATAAACCCTAGCCTCCACAGATACATGAAGAGTAAGAAAATCTCACCCTTATATAGATAGCAAAATATGTATCTTCTGGTTTAAGAGAGGACTTCTCTCTTGTATAACAAATGAATGTCCAAGCATATGCTATTATGATTAATCCTGGATAATCAGAGTTAAACATTTTCAAAAAGGTAGTGATCACTCTTTGTTCTCATTTTGAAGTGGATGTAATCTTTTTGGTCATTCTTCAATAAAGCTTTAACATTCCTTGATAATGAGATAACTTGAGTGAAGAACCTTTCTTGTGTGTTCATAAGTCCAATATTGGTAAGTTTATCAGTTACAAGATTAGCTTCTTTGTAGTAATGTTGAAATTGACACTTGCCTTGTGCCATTAAGTGCCTAAATTCATTTTCAATACATCAGCAATACCAACAATCTAGTTTTGAGAATGGCAACTTTTAATGTTCAGAATAGCTATTCTATGGCACATGATTATTCTACTTCGTTTGAAAAACAATCAGCACAAAAATAGAATTTCAAATAGTTTCTATCAAATATATTAAAATGTTATGTTTAACGTAAAGCTATATGAATGAAGCTAGACATCATAATTATTATCGTGAAACCTTTTTTATTTTTTACCGGGCTTCAAATGCTACTAAACCTCTAAAAACGTGGGAATGGAAATGATGATTGATAACCTATCAAATTGAGTTTATTTAGAGGAGAGAAATATTACTTATGCTCTATCCATTTGTAGTTCTTACTTCAATTAAGTCCAATTCTACTCCATTATTCTTGTTATTGAATATTATATTTTAATTATTATTTTATTCTCAGGTAAAATTTATTAAATTTGTTTTATATTTTAACTTACCCAAAGTGTAAATAGTAATAAATTCCCTTAATATACGTCTTTATGTATATTCTTTTGCATAGTAGTCCATTTGCTATTTATCCGATTGATTTTACAAAATTCTTATTAATTTTAGATTCTTTATTTGTATAAAGATATTTATTTATGTATAGAATATTTGTTTGTCCAATTTGTCAAATATTAATATGGCGTTATTATTCTTGTTATATATTTTAATTTATTTTTAATTCTTTTTCTTACCTTCTAAATACTTTGTGTATTTTATGTAGATCTTATTCGGGGTTTTTTTTTAAAATTTTTTTAAAGTCATTAAAATTTTAATATCTTAAGTAAATTTATTTACTTTATTTTATATTTTAATTTATTTGAAAGTATAAATAGTCATAGATTATCTCAATCTACATCTTTTTATATTTCTCAGTTTTTTCTATTATAACTTTTTATAATTTTTCACCTCCATGTTTCTAGATAATATAGAAGAAAAATCGACGAGTTAATCTATATATTGATATAGACATAAATATATAGATTATATTTGTCTAATCTTAAAAGTGTCAAATGATTTTTTCTCAATACGCCACTTGACTTAGTTTCGAGATTCACTACCCTTCTTTTAATATAATACAAGTAATTAGTAGCTACAAAATTTAATTAGTTAAATTATAGCTAAGCTTAGCAATAAACTTCCAAACAATAGTTGTTTCCCAAAGTTTTCCGTTATATAATCTCACGTATGGAACAAAAAAAGTTGAGGAGAAACGACTATCGTGATGTGATGACAACAAATGATAATGATAATGGGACGAGAAAGCATCTAATGCTTCTCCATCTTACATCCAAAAAAGAGAATTAGACCAATCGCCATTCCTATTTTACATAACTTATGCTCAACTAAAGATTATAATTATGACACTAAAATTGCATTTGTTTACTCGTACTTTGACAACCAAGTCAAGTGTAGTGGGCTGATTAGACGGGCCAAGTCCCCAACAGCGAATGGCGACTAGCTAAAACAGCACCGCTGACGTTTTCCACGTGAACGCGCATAATGGCGTGGTTTTCACGCTAGAATATAAAATCGGAATCTTTTTCTTTTTCCAAATAAAATCGGAATCCATTGACTTCCGGTCTAAATCCATTTTAAGAAAGGACCCGACCTAACAAAAGAAAAAAGACAACAGTTTTAAGTATTATCTTTAATTCCGTCACCATTTCCTAATATGATCTCCACCGTCCAATCAGCCACTTGAACATTACCAGTTTTTGAATACAGTTCCTTTTCTTTTTAATATAAATTTAAATAAAAGGGGCAGCCAAGGAGAAACTCATTGCTCGCTGCTCATTACTCATTTACCTTTACAGCTGTTTTGGAGAAAGACAAGAATGTCGGGAGGTATTGCTCGAGGTCGTCTTGCAGAGGAGCGAAAAGCTTGGCGCAAGAATCACCCCCATGTTCAGTTCGACGACCCTTTTCTTGTTTTTCAGTTTTCTGCTTTTAACTTTAATTTGTGAATTCATTTCTTAATTATAAGTTTTGTTTTTCTAACTTCATGCTTTTGGTTAATAGGGATTTGTTGCAAAGCCGGAAACACTTACAGATGGGTCAGTGAACCTGATGGTTTGGCACTGCACCATTCCTGGTAAAACTGGGGTACGCTTTTATTCTTCCCTTCTTTCTGTTTTGCTCATTCATTGGAAAAGACTCGTTTTTTAAACTTTGTGAGGGTAAGGGAAACCCACGAATGAGCTAAAATTCTCCACCCATATTATTATCTACAAAAATGGGTTAGATAATAAATCTTTTTTAAAATGGGTCAATTATGGATAAAAATCATATTATACGCCTACAAAATAGATACCGATGGATTTAACTTTTATATTTTTAAAGATTCAAATTGGGGGTTCTTCAAGTTTGAGAGACTAAGAATTCTCCCAATAGTGATCGTATTCAAGAAGTCGTCACCCGCCGGTTAACCCATTTTCTATCTCTATTAAATATAAGTCGGGTCGGATAATTAATCTGTTTTTGCATTACCCCTTTTTGACCCGCCCATTTTATAAAAAATGAGTAGATAATATTGACCAAGAACAAGAAGGAAAGAAAAACAACTTATAAAAAAATACCGTGTCGTGGGCCTTGAAAGCGATTTTGGTTCGGCTGGGTGCAAATCATTAAGATCGGCCGCTCCCCAAGGTTCCACAGCACCTCCAAACACGTGCACTCGTAGCTGGAAGTTTGGAATTTGCACAAAATAATTGCCCAGAAATCGGTTGAAGAAGAAGAGAAGATGAAGGTGTTTTTATGTGTTTGAAAACTTCACAAAACAACTCCTAGTATAGATAAGATGCTAGAGCTGTTACCTAGTATAGATAAGATGCTAGAGCTGTTACAAGAAGGAGAATTAAATTGGGGATTATGAAAATTAAAGAGCTGTAATAGAATTCAAGTAGCAGTTACAACAATTTAAAGTATAGCTGTTACAAAGTAATAAATAAGACGTTATTCAATTCAAAGAGAATGAATTTGGACATATTCTGGTAAGCTCAAAAAATAAAGTATCTTTTTTAGCAAAACCAGCTTTGGATTAGGCCTCATGTATATTTCGCTCGCGCAGGAGGGGGGCGAATCGATCCGTTTTTCCTTCAGGACCAATTTCTCATGTGCGCGAGGCCACTCTCTTTTACTAGCTCTTTACAAGCCCAACAAAGAATAATTCAATATAAAGAGAAGAAAAAGATTTTGCACAACCAATGAAGGACAAGAAAAAGATTTTGCACAACCAATGAAGGACACTTTGTCTTTCACAAAAGACAAAGAAGTAAAGAAGGAAAAGGGACCACAAAGAAATCTTTGACTTTATACCAACACCCTATCCGACCCGACCCGCCGTTTGCCACCCCTAAGTGAGTTTCATTTAATGACTACTAGCGATCAGCCATTATAGGGTCAGCCAATTGGGTTAATTTTGGTTGACTTTTGGTATGTGTCTATTTGTGTTGGTTCATTGTTTGATTGAAGCACCTTGGTTTATGGAACTGAACTGAAAATTAAGCTGTTCTCTTGGTTCAGTTAGCACTTTTTTTTAAAATAAAATTTTGTACCTGTAAATATTACACTTTATACAGAGATCAATGTTGAATAGCTATTGCATATTTTTCATTTCGGCGAGTATGAAACAGTATCCATATCCCTCCACAGCTTAGAAAATGAAAACAACCTACTCCATTAATGGTCTTAGAATTCCCTATTCTCTTGGTAGAAGTACTTTCTCTGCAGGCTTAACCTCTTCAGCTGGCTTTCCTTCCATAGTCTAAAAGGCTTGTTCCTTAGTCTTCTTCTGCAATGTATTGGTGCATCCATTTCAAAACTGTCTGGAGGGATACAGATTAGGCCTTTGTTAAGTTGTTGGTGTTCCTTTAATTAGCTTTGCTACATGATTTTCTTTCTCCTGTTTGCAAATAACTGTATCAACTTCATATCTATGGCTTTATCAATGTACGGTAATAATTTTTTATTCCTTAATATTTGAGATAAATAAGTTTGAAAAAAGGCATCAAAAGACATACCTCACTGGAAAATTGTGTCTGTTCTCATGAGTTTTTATATGAAAATGAGTGTAAAGCTGGTGGATAAAATCCCAGTAAAACATCAAGAAAGGGGAGAAAAAGACAGAGAAGACTGAAAAGCTTTGACAGTATTTAATTTTCCTATCTCATGTCTCCTGGGGCAAGGGAAATAGTCCTGGTCCTTTCCTTTCCCCAAGAAAAACTGGAAAACGACATTTTTAAAACATAACCACCCTTGTATGGCCATCTGAAGTAGAATACTGTGGTAGCAAGTTAAGTTTATGAGTTGTTGGCATACGTTTGAAGTCGTATGCTTCGTATTATTTACTCTTAACTGGTAAAAGGTAATTGCTGCATGTAGGAGTATATAGTGTATACGGAGCTGAAGCATTTACATCAGACTTTGATGTCATTTCTAGAGAAGTGCGGAGGACGTGCAGAGTACATGTATGTTAAGATGGACCAATTAGTTCACTTAGAAGTGCAAACTGCAGAGTGTATTCTCTTTGCTTTTTGTTTCCTCCCTGCCTCACTCAGATCAGAGCATCTTCAAAGCACATGCTTATTAAACATGTAGCATTATCCTTTTTCTGTGAAAGTACTATGCTTGACTGATTTAGGGACAACATGTTTATCCTTCTGTTCTTCATTGGTCCTTAATGACATTTTAATGATTGCAGACTGATTGGGAAGGTGGTTATTATCCACTTACAATTCACTTCAGTGAAGATTATCCGAGTAAACCACCAAAGTGTAAATTCCCACCAGGTTTTTTCCATCCGAATGTCTATCCGTCTGGAACGGTTTGCTTGTCGATCCTCAATGAAGACAGTGTATGTGGGCTATGCTGTTTCTTTTGTCCTGTTCTTGGCTTATTGACTGTGCTCGATGTACGGCAACTATTAATTTTCTTTTCTTGTTTAGGGGTGGAGACCAGCCATTACCGTGAAACAGATACTGATTGGTATTCAGGACTTGTTAGATCAGCCAAACCCTGCTGATCCTGCCCAAACTGAAGGCTATCATCTATTTATTCAGGTAATTTTGATTTAAAAAAACTGTTAATTCTCCATTTTTCCAAATTCATTATCCTACTCTTGATGTTATCCTTAAATTGTGTCTACTTTTCTGTAAGAGAACTTTTTTCTTTATAATATACTAAAATGTACAATTGAACCTGCTTTCCAAGTACTTTCACTTTCTCACTTCATATAACAATCTTTTTATCTTGGAATGTTGGGCACCATTCTATTATTTTACACAATTTTCTCAAATTGCAAGAATTTAAATGCATTTAACTAGTCAAAGTTAGTCTTTGATGAAATATTTTTTCTGCCATTTTAGCTTCTACAGGTATTTTAATATTTTGTTCACCTTTGCTGGTATAATACAAAATTCAAATAAGCATCTTGAACTTTGTATTTCAATTAAATTGTGTCACATGGGATGAAAGCGGAATTACCGTTCAATTTCAAATTTTATCAAAAAGTTGATTTTAGCTGACTATGCATCCCAATTTGTTATAAATTTATAACAGTGTGAATCTTAACTTTTAATTCAACCACCCTTTACTAGTATAGGATGACTTTCGGCCTTTACCTTAATAAGGGGCGGATTCAGTTCAATAGCTATGGGTTCCCGTGAACCTAGTAACTTTTGTCAGACTGTATTTGTATTGAAAAATTCATTAAATCTATAAGAATATTTAGCTTGGAACCCAATCCGTTCATCTAGTTAGTTTCATCTAGTTAGTATTGTATATTAACTCGAGATTTTTGTAGGAACCCATAAACCTAAAATCCTGGATCCGCCTCCGAATAATAACCGTAACAAATGTGATGAAGGAAGTGCTAACTGTCATATCTCTTGCACTATTAGTGTGCGCTTTAGCTTTTATGTCACAATAATGTTCCTGCACAAGGAGGGTAGAAGGGCACTGTTGACTTTTGCTGTAGGTTAAATGCATTAGTGATCTGTATTAGGTTTCATGGACGTCACTCTTTGGAAGCTCAAGAATCATTTCTGGTTTCTTTTTCTCTTACATGAATTATATAAGATTTTATGGAAACATTTTGTAGTTATCTCATTAGTAGAACAAACTAGTATTTGCAGGTCCATATTGTGTCTTTTCTTGGTCATGCTTGAAACTTTTGAAAGATGTATTAGTTCAGAATATGAGTTTGATACTCTCTGTTTGATGCACGCTCATATTACTGCAGGATGCTCTGGAGTACCGAAAGAGGGTGCGATTGCAGTCGAAGCAGTATCCTCCTCTTGTTTAAAGAATGTTTTGTCTAATCTTGTGCTGGCTCCTAGTGTACGTCAAAGTTTGCTGTCATCCCCTGGCAATAGCGGACAACAAATCTGCCAGCTACGGATGCTGATTGGTATTTGTTTAAGTGGAGAAGTAAATATTTATAACTACAGGATTTTATATCTGATGTTATTGCCTTTGATAGTTCTCAAAGAGTATATGTGTATAACAAGAACAGCTGCAAATTGTTACTATTTAAATGGTGAGAATCTGTTGAAAGATGTTTTCTTTTGCGAAAGCAGAGATTTTGTCGCAAATTTACGGAAAATCTTGCTCCAGGGAATATGGGGTTGTGTCCTGTTGTTTTGGATCCAAAATCAGCTCTGCTCTTTCTGTTTTCTTCTTTTGTTGTTGTTCGTCTGACTGTGCCAAATAACAACTATTAAAGGGAAGATTTTCACTGGCAAAACTTGGGTACATCTTAAATTTTGATTCCTTCGGGACGTTACGACTTTATTTCTGGTTCCGTTCAAAACCACTCAAAATTATATTGTAAAATTCTGTCACTAACATTACTCTAATCAATATTCACAAATGTCAAGATTTCAAATCCATTTAACATTTTAAATTTAAATTTTGATGTGATATCTAATTCAATAAGTTAATTTTGACCAGGTATTAAGATGTTTTCATTTACCACTATTAACATATTTCTTCTATTTCATTCCTTCTATTCCAAAGTGAACGATAAGGTTTCTTGTATGCACCTTCGCTGCGTGTGAACCTATGATAAAGAAGAGTTTAATTATTAAACCCCTAGGAAGGCACAAGTAATTACACCAAGAAAAGAAGTATGATAAAGAAATAGTCGTCTTCGTTTTTCTCTTAGCGCACGTTAGGTGATCTTGCTAACCTGCGCCTTCGCGGGAATGGGGAAGAGGAAAAGCAAAGAAGAACACCGACAAAACACCAGTGGTAGAGAGAGAGCTCACGGATATCATTCTGCGAGACCCAGGACTATGAACTGCTAAAGCGAAAGACAAACTACAAGAAGAGGAAGAGGAGAGTGAGAGCGACCCAAATTGGCCAGATCTGAGCAGTGCTAGGGTTGAATTGAAAACGCCGCAAAGCTCTAGTGTGAAAGGGGTAGCTGTGCCGCCGGTATCAGTGTGTGATCCAAGCCCTTGTAGGTCGCAGACCAATGGCACAGTGCATGCAGTTCCAGCGGTGGAACAGAAAACTACAGAGATCACCAATCGGAGTGGCACCCAAGGTAAGACGGATGTGCAGATTGGAGATGGGGGAAAGATTGTTCTCATAGAACAAGCTAGTTAGAGATCACCAATCGGAGTGGCACCCAAGGTAAGACGGATGTGCAGACTGGAGATGGGGGGAAAGACTGTTCTCAGAGAACAAGCTAGCTGCCAAGGGCATGAACTTGACCTATATTCCTCGGATGATTCAGGATAGGGAGGTTGTTGTGCAGTTATTGGAGGACGATCTCGAAGATGAAAATCAAAAACGAAATCGAGCTGTGATACTCTACGTCGTTGGAAACACTCCATCTATTGGGGCAATTGAACGATTTATTGCTAGTCAATGGAGTTTTGTCAAAAAAACAAAGGTACTCTTCCATAACAATGGCTACTTTGTAATCCTATTGAACAGTAATGTTGAGCGAGATGAAGTGTTGATGACTGGCCCGTACACCATCAATAGTAGGCCTATCATACTACGAGCATGGACGGCAGAGTTCAATGAGGAAGTACTCAAAACTATTCCTCTACGGGTTAAGCTGCCTAATTAACTTTGAACTGTTGGAGTAAACAGGCTTTGAGTAAGATTGGAAGTGGTTTGGGTAAGCCCTTGTATGCTGACGCTTGTACCACAAGTACTTACAGAATTTCCTATGCTAGGCTTTTGATTGAAATGGACATTACTAGACCTTTACTTGAAACAATCAAGTTGAATGATCCCAAAGGCAAGGTGGTGGAGCACCATGCATATGGTGCTGTACAATTAGAAACTACAGTACGCCAAACACGTTGCCAACTAGGATACTCATGTAAAGATCAGAAGAAGCAGAAGCAAGATGACCTACAACAAAGAGGCATAGAACTGAAACATAAGCAAGGATGGAGAATAGTAAGAAACTTCGACCATGCAGTGGACAACATTGATGCTCAAGGGAGGTTCCTTGAACAACTGGAGCTTGTGGAAAAAGGCAAAATGCCTGAACATGAACATAACTTAGAATGGCAGCTTGCTAGGGGGAAAGTTGCATCAAAGAAGAATATGGGAACCTTAAAGGAGACTGAAGTTGACATTGGCAATGCTTTCAAAGCCCTAGTTGACACAGCCAAAAAGGCAGTGCAGCTATCTGAGAATCAGCTTAACAAGGGACAGACTAGTAGGAGTGGAAGAGGAGGTGGACATCTATACCCCATAATATTAAGATGAATATCATAGCATGGAATGTTAGGGGCTGAATAAGGTGTATAAGGTGTGAGCACCTAATTTTTGACTATATTTGAGTTTTTCATCACTTTTTAGTATGTAAATATATTTTAAGTTTAATCTACATATTTTAACTCTTATTTATCCTTTTATATATATTACTTAAGAAATTTGAAAACAATAATAAAATAATAAAAAAAAAGAGTCACATTTTTAGTATAGGTTTTATCTTCATTTGCAAAGAAAAAAAAGGTTTTTAAAAACATTATTATGTTTTACGTCTATATTAATTTAATTTCTAAGTTAGATGCTTTAATAAATAAGATATTGAGTATGTAGTAATTTTACCTTGCTATTTTTAGTTTAGTAGGAGTATGTTTTGTTTTTCTTTTAGTTATTATCAAGAAAAGAAAATCAGCCAAAAAAATAAAAAGTGAGCAAATGAGATTATGCCATCTCAGCACAAAATGACAAAGTTTCATAACAAAGTTTGATTCTTTTTTATCCAAAATTCTCATGGCATCACATGGGCAGACTCGCGTTTTGGCCATTTTAGCTTTTTGGAAGAATATTCTATCCATATTCCTTCATTTTTATCCCCATATATACACCCCACATAAAACCCCAATCTGGGGAGCCCAAAAACCTAAAAAATTCCGAAGGGGAGATCAGCCGCAGACCACCCTAAAAGGGAACTCGAACTTTTTCCTCTTCTTCCTCGCAAAAAGCAGCTCCAAACACCCAATTTCTCCGGCAAACCGAGCTGAGAAATTGATTTAGCCACCCGCTAATCAACCACCAATTCCAAACTCCATAGTTACCGAGCTCTAATCGCAATTTCGTTTCTCGAAAGCTCCATTTCCTATTGAGTCGAGTTTTCTCCAGTCAAGTCGCACAAAGGTTCTTGCGAGGTTTTTGGTCCGCGATTCCAGTGTTGAATTAGTTGCTGTCATCTTTTGGCCGAGTTTTAGAGTCGGAATATGTAACTGATTCTTCTCAATTTCTGCTATTAAAGAGAGCTCGTTTAACAGTGAGTTTATCGTTCTCCATCGCGGTTGTCGGATCAAATTTGCCGTTGTTTTTCTCAGTTTGAGTTTTCAGAATCGGAGTTGCTGTACCTCTTGATTTTTCTTCATTATTGAAAAGATTTTGGCTTATCAGGTTCACTCTTACTGTTATCTTCTTCATTTTATTTAGTTAATGTGAATCGACCCTCTGATTTGTCTGCTCAATTTCGTTTGTTGAATACTCTGTCCACGAATGAATTTGAGCATGCAAAATGAATGACATAATTCTTTGTTGTGCTTGAATCCTGAAGTTGTGCTTTGGTGAAAATATAATTAAGTTATTTTTTGTAAGATCAACGTCCATTAAGTTATTTTGCTTAATGATCCCATGTGATAGGTTTCATTTAATCGCCTTATTGTGATATTGAATAAACAAATTATTTTAGTGCTATGTTGGGACAATTTGGTAAGTAGTGGAGTGATTAGTGCATAATTACATATTAGAAATCTGGCACGTCAAATTCGAAAAGAATTGAAGAGTGAGGGTAAAAATATTTGAATGGCTTTTTCTCATTGCCTTGATTCACGTTTCTTCACTTTGCTGCTATTGTATTATTCTAATCTTCTCCATATCTTCCTTGAATGTTCAAATGTCTTTTGTCGGATGCTTTACTTTGCTTATCAGTATAGTTGGGTATGAAATTATTTGAATGATGTATGTTGGAGGCCATGGGTTGGGATTGAAAGGGAATAGAACCGAAATTTGAGTATTACATGTTCACAACTCTATTTTATTTAAACCGCTAGTAGCATTGCTTTAGCCGCGATTAATAAATCATCGTGGTCATGAGTACGGTTCTCGTGGCATGGTCACGAGATGTAAACCCCAATTCGAGTGTGCATTTCATGCAACTCGACCACAACTTCAAACATAATAAAAATAAATATGTTGTAAATCGCGGGTGCGTTTCACGTAGCACGATTCGCAATGTGTACAAAAATAAACGAGCGCGCAACATCGCGACTTGTTCAGATAATTTCCATAATATTAAAAGCGGTTAAAAATAAAAATGCACAATATGTCTAAAATATGTAATCAGATAATTAAGCCATGTATTAATTGTTAAGAGACCGTGCTAAAATCACGGAACTCGGGAGTGCCTCACACCTTCTCCTGAGTTAACAGAATTCCTTACATGGTCTTCTGTGTTCGCGGATCATCAATAGAGTCAAATTTTCTCGATTTGGGATTTAAAATAAACCTGTGACTTGGGACACCATAACTTATTCCAAGTGGCGACTCTGAAATAAATAAATATTCTCATTTCGATTCATGTCACTTAAATTGGAAAAACTCCCTATCCCCCCTTGGGAAGAAAGAGGTGTGACAGCTCTGGCGACTCTGCTGGGGAAAAGAACCTAGAATCTCTGGTTCTGGGTTCAGAATTCGAGCTTAGAATAATTGTGATACTTGGTTTTGTTTATAATCTGATTTTTACGTGTTTGAGCCTAATGTGCTAAATGCTGCTTTTTACCGCTTTGATATTGTTTGAACTGTATATAAACTGCTACGAAACCCTCCTTCTCTCTAAGTCTTCTAAATCTTCTGGGGAGCGTGCGCTTCGCGTGGTTTCTTTTCTGTTAGAGTCATATCCTAATTTTAGAATGAGGTTCGGACAAGTTACAAAGCCGGTGAAGCTTCTGTATTCCCGGTACGCTGCCCCCCTCGGCTCGAGTTGTCCGCTCGGGTAAGCCAGGTCTAGAATAATACACCCAGGATTTAAACTTAGAATAACACAGCCTCATGCCGGATCCCTAGTAGGTACGTTTGCTTGCATCACATGCATTTGACTTAGGGGACTCAACACAGGGGTTGGGTCCGTTTAGAATAGGTGTACCCAAAATTAAAGGACCATCCTAATGCATTCTTTACGTGCAACTTGTGCATTAATTTTCTTGGCTTGTATGTTGACCGGCTTCTTGAGTTAAAAAAACAAAATCAAAAAATAATAGAAGAGAAAAACCAAAGAGTGAGGTAGGATAGAAAAATGCCTGGTTTTGACAATCCCGGTATTCAAAAAAAATCGTTACTCTATCAAAATTTCAAGAATAAAGAGAGAAAAGGTTTCAAAACAAATCATATTTGTCTGTGCATCAAAATTGACCGAAATTCGCGGGTTTGATTCTCACCGGATGTGAGATACGTAGGCAACCCTCATCGGGTCCGGCCCCGTTTTGCAAAAATAACCAAAAAATGCATCATTTTATCATGAATAAATTTAGGGGATGCCATTTTCTGTCCAAATGGCCAGAAACGTCCCGACGGGACGCCGAAAGGCTTGTTTTGCAAAAATAGCCACATATGGCTCTTTTTTTAATTTTGACCACTTAGCAAGCACAATTTTAAAATCTTCATTTCTGAAGGGCCGTATTTGCAAAGGTGGCCTTGAGTTGTTTGAGTTTTATTTTGCCAAAAAAAAAACAAATCTTTCTTTTGGGGTCAAAAATAAAAAATAAAAAAAATCACTTGTTTTTAACCAGTCGCCTTAAATAAAAATGTGCAGGCTGAGCACTGTTGAAAATATACCTTTTCGAGTCGTAGACGAGATTCCACTAGGACTCCACATATGGTGGAACGACTTGGGGGAGGATAGGCTTTAGGTGGGCTCACTGATCTTCTGGAGATTAAACCAAGGGTTGATATAATCGAAGCTTTGATACCGTTTTGGGACCCGACACACAATGTCTTCCACTTCTTTGATTTCGAGTTGACCCCTACACTAGAGGAGATAACAGGTTATGCTGGTTTCGAAGGGAAGCTAAGGCATCAATATCCAGTAGCACCAAGAACTGTAACCACTCATAAGTTTTTGAACCTCTTGAGTATTAGCCGGCAGGTTAAAAATGAAAATTTAGCCGGAGGATTCTGTACATTCCGTTTCTTATACAGCCGGTATGGGGACCCCCATAGATTTGAGGCTCCGGACACTGGTTTGAATCATCAGGGAAATAAAGACAAATGGGAAGCACGCAGGGGTTTGGCCTTTGTGGTGGCATTTTTAGGCACTCTGATATGCCCAAGGAGTGACAGACATATAGAATTGGGGCTCGCAGGAGTGGCCGACTTTATGGTCAAAAAGGCTAATGGCACTATCATACCGATGATTCTCGCAAAAAATTACCGAGCTTTAACCTCTTGTCGAGCCGGAACAAAGTTTTTTGAGGGTTGCAACTTGCTTTTACAAATGTGGTTGGTAGAACATCTTTGTCATCGCCCAGGTTACATGAACTACGGTTTGACTGGACTCAATTGCATTGAAGAATATGAAAACTGGGTAAACGATCATGAGTTTCCAGAAGGTACTGAGGCATGGTTCGCGTATTTGGGCTCTTTAAACGCAAATCGAATTGAGTGGACTTTCGCTTGGCTCCCGGTCGACGAAATTATTTACATGTCCGCCGGAGTGTGCTTTCTTTTATTAATGGGTCTTCGGAGTATTCAGCCATATGCCCCGCATCGGGTCCTACGCCAATTGGGCAGATACCAAACAGTCCCCTATGACGAAGATTTGAGTCCACGGGTTATTGAACTATGCCCAAAAGCCACATTTTCAGAAGAAAGGGTTCGCCAGATTTGGCACCAATGTAGGTTCCTGGAACCACGGACTCAAGTACGAGATTTGTCCATGGGTGAAGTAGGATCCAACTATGCCACATGGTATGGTAAAATTAGTCGGCTCGATCAAGATCCAGAACAGCCTGCCAAAAGGCCCCATGTCCAATAATTCACCGATGGAGCACGAGAGCAATGTGTTTGGTTAGTTAAAGAAAAGGAATACCGGACTACTATAAACAAACTAGAAGAACGAATTGAAAAAATCAAATTTGATAGTAGTTTGCAGACAGATGAAGATGAAGGGGAAAAGAAGAGGTTGGCTAGGGAAAATGAAGCCCTTCGAGCCCAAATCCAGAGAATGAAAATAGCGAGACACCGGTAAGAAGTGAGAGAGATGAGAAAATTATAACCAACCTAAGGCGGAAAGTGCATGATTATGGTTTTGACTTGACAAAGGCCGAAAGGGACTTGTTAAATGCTCAAGAAAAGTTGGCCAAAAGTGCAGAAGAACATGCTAGATTAGCCCACCGGTTGAAGTAGAAATATAACAAAGAAGTAGCAATTTTACAAAAAAAGCTGGTTGCCCTGGAAAGTAAAATGGTCAAGCAAACAAAGGATTTCAAGACAGAAAGAGAGCATTGTTATGCATTGATTTACCAACTACAAGAAAGCCTGCAACAGTTACAAGACCAAAACAACACAGATACACAAGTGTTGGAGGCTCGGGCCCGGCAAATTGGACGTTTTCTTCAAGAAAATGGTGTCATCAGAATGAGGATTAAAGAGATAGCTGATTATGTTGTAATAAAATTCCATGCATGTGAAGACATGACCAAGTCTACATTTTTTGCTTCTGTGATGACATTCGTTCGACAGGTGATAGTTGACCTAGACCACCTTCAAGAAGATATTGCCCGTAGGCCCGTGCAGAGACCGACTGATGTCCCGCAAGCCCCCGGAGTACCAGTGGATGCTCTTATGTATTTTTGACTCTTTTTTTTAATAGTTTTTGAGTCTGGTTTTTTACTTTCCTCGAGTTTTGTTAATCTTTGTCAAGGCTGTTTATTGCTTTATTTCGAGTCTGTAGATTTTTCTTTTGTAGGCACTACTACTTTTAAGTTATTGTAATAGAAAATCCAAAAAGATGTCTTTTATTAATGAAATATTGAAAAAAATAAATTCATTTCGCATTTTTATCCCTGAACTACGTAATAATCTGATTCATGTGGCGTCATGATACATAGGCAATCCCCATAGGATTCGATCATAGTCTTAAAATAAATAAAAAAGAGAAAAAGAGAGAGGAAGAGAAAAGGGTGGGAAGAAAGAAAAGAGGGGCCAAACAAAAGGAAGAAAAGAGAATGAGAATTAAAAGAGCGAAACACAGCAAAAGGAGAGGAAAAAATCAGAATTTGAAATTTGGGAAAAGAGCCGGGATGAAACACATAAGCCGTCGCAAAGCATTTAGAAACGTTTAACTGCTCAGGTGCATTGCATCCCCAATATGTGATTCCCCATCTGTTAAATGCTTCAAAAGTGACCAAGTTATTGTGTGTGCATAAAAATACAGGTTATGTTTAGGTGGTTAGTTTGTTGGCATCCTGGCAAGTCACCCTTATAACACCAGATCAAAGCGCAAGGCAGTCATGGCTAGCAAAGAGTCGGACACGGGTGTTGTTGACCCGCCGAGGGAGATTGTAGAATCGGAGTCTGAATTGAAAGAGGAGGTCCACAGGTTGAAGCATCAAATGGCTGAAATGTATCAGGCCTAGATTAGGGGGCATCCTCCACCTTCATTTCCCGCTAACTACACAAAAAATCCTGCTTTCATCCCACTATTGGCACAAGCCCAGAATCCCACTACCGTTGATCTTTTCCCTCAGCATGCACCTGGTTTTACCCTTTTCCACCAATACCCCGTCACCTCGTCCCAAACTTTCCATGCTCCATCAGCCAAAACAACCGCATACCCTGCTCTAACATCTGCTCCTATTTTCGTAGCCCCTCCGCGAGCTACCCTCTACCAATCTTCTAGTGAACCCGCGTTCCAAGCTCCAAATACCCAATATTATGCTCCGGAACCAACTTTCAAAGTCACGGATCCTTATTCCTACACCCACCACTTTGAACCTCCTGTTAAAACTGAGAAACCATCCCGGAACATGGAGCAGGATGAGATATTCAGGAAAGTGAAGAGTCTAGAGCAATCTTTGAAGAACATGCAAGGGATAGGAAGCCAAGTAAATGTGGCTTATAAGGATTTATGCTTATTCCCTGATGTCCAACTGCCTGCTGGGTTCAAGATGCCCAAGTTTGACCTGTACGATGGACATGGAGATCCCGTGGACCATTTGAGAGGCTTTTGCAGCAAGATAAGAGGTGCCGGTGGGAAAGACGAATTATTAATAGCGTATTTCAGTCAGAGTTTGAGTGGGGAGGCTTTGGAATGGTACACTCGCCAAGACGCTAGCAGGTGGTACACATGGGACGACTTGGCTCAGGCCTTTACTCGACACTTTCAGTACAATATAGATATTGTCCCGGATCGCCTATCTTTGACCAAGGTAGAGAAGAAGCCCAGTGAGAGATTTAGGGAATATGGTTTCAGATGGAGAGAACAAGCTGCACGGGTCAATCCTCCAATGGAAGAAGATGAGATGGTCGAGTACTTTCTTCAAGCCTTAGAACCTACTTACTTTGGCCATTTGATCTCAGCCATAGGTAAGTCCTTCAACGATGTGGTAAAGATGGGAGGAATGGTGGAAGAGGGACTCAAGTCAAGCAAGATCATGAGCTANTCCAATGGAAGAAGATGAGATGGTCGAGTACTTTCTTCAAGCCTTAGAACCTACTTACTTTGGCCATTTGATCTCATCCATAGGTAAGTCCTTCAACGATGTGGTAAAGATAGGAGGAATTGTGGAAGAGGGACTTAAGTAAAGCAAGATCATGAGCTACT
Source organism: Nicotiana otophora (assembly GCA_000715115.1). Taxonomy (NCBI): domain Eukaryota; kingdom Viridiplantae; phylum Streptophyta; class Magnoliopsida; order Solanales; family Solanaceae; genus Nicotiana; species Nicotiana otophora. The sequence continues at coordinate 35,480 of AWOL01S0144896.1, forward strand.
CCACCATAAAAGCAACCACACAGGCAATTCAAAGTGGCACCGG
>AWOL01S0144906.1:0-11737 GCA_000715115.1 Nicotiana otophora
CCCTTCATCATACAATATTAATTAGTTTAATCAAAAGTCTACATTTTTTGGTCAAACAATTTGGCGCCGTCTGTGGGGAAGCTCGAGTTAAATCTTTAGTTTCTTCTAGATTTATAACTGGCACAGTTCATAAAAAAAAAAAAAAACTCCTACTTCCTTGTACACCCAGATCTGACATGGCAGGTAAGGAAGAAGAAAGGATGAAGGAAGTGGCCGATCTCACTACCAGCCTCTTAAACACCATCAATGAGGTCTCCGAAACAGAAGGCAAAGGCATAACGCCTAACACGTCTCCCCGGCGAAGTGGATCACCCCTCTATCACGACAGTATCACAGCATCCCCCGATAAAGGAGCTTCTACGTCCACAGTGGAAGAGGCGCCACCAACGGTGAATAAGCTACTCGAAGCTTAGCTGACAAATACGCTGACCAGCATCCTCAACAAGCCCACTTAGGAGGCAGTTAGAGAAAATGCAAGGACTTGCATTGCACCAGCAACGGCTAAGCAGCACGGCCCTCCCCCTTCAGTAATAGCTATCACTCACAATATTAATAATTCAGGTAACGACACCCTCACGGCCATTCTGAGGAAAATGGAAGAAATGGAAAATGAAAACAAAATGCTTCGGGATCAAATGAGAGAACACCAAGAAAGAGTTGACAAAATACCGGGTGCCCCAAAACTCTTTCCAAAAAGAGACGCTGGTCGGTTCGTCAAGCATCCCTACAATGATGAAGCCGCTCCACATGCCACACCCAAGACGTTCAAGATGTCGCCTTATCTAAACATTTATGATGGTATGACCGACTCCGAAGATCATGTAACTCACTATATCACTGCGGTAAAGGGCAATGATATCGCCAAAGAACAAGTCTTCTCCATCTTATTGAAAAAGTTCGACGAGACCCTTACCGGAGGAGCATTGATTTGATATTCATAGCTGCCAGCACACTCCATTGAAACATTTGAAGAGATGGCCGACAAGTTCTAAAGGCTCATGCTGGGGCTAAAAAGGCGGAGGAAAGAGCGAACGATATATTTGCCATCAAACAATCACCCGGAGAGGAATTGAGGGACTTCCTCGCTCGATTCAACAAAGTAAGGATGACCTTACCGAATGCATCATAAGGAATGGCTGTAGCAGCTTTCAAGAATGGGGGGAGACCAGAAAACTATTAAACTGGCTTATGAAATATCCTCCAACCACTTGGGATGAAATACACAACTCCTATTGTGCCGAGGTCCGTGCCTACGAAGACGACCTGAATGGGCCAACTCATCGATTGACCTCGGTACAAGCCGAAACCAGGAAGGACTGAAGAAATGATGCCAAGAGAGATCTTGAAGCTCCACGATCCAACCGAGAAAGGCATCATCCATATGTCAGAAGCACCACCATGCCCCTCTTCCGCCACGAAGAGGGCCCATCTAGGCCAAGGACAGAGACTCACCGGAATGAGAGAGATATGCCCCCTTTACTATCCGCTCACAATTGTTGTGTGTCACCCTCAGAAACTATGCATTGGAGAATCTCGAACCAAAAATAAGAGGCCACAAAAGATGAGGTCAGATCCAAGCACTAGAAAATCAAATGCCCTTTTGCGAGTTCCACCAAGAGCGAGGTCATAAAACTGAGGGTTGCATCGCCCTAAGACAGGAGGTCGTGAACATGCTTCATTAAGGACACCTCAAAGAATTGTTGAGCGACCGAGGAAGAACCAACTTTGCCTGAGGACGTGAGCAACACCAGGGACCGTCGAAACCACCTTCACCAACTCGCACCATTCAAATGATCATCGGGGGCGACGACGACGTTTCGATCAATAACGTAAAGTTTGGCACAACCCACAAGCTCAAATGTTCAATCACTTATGAACGGTACGACGAACTCGAAGAAAGTATCATCTTCAATAAGTCAGATACCCACAGTTTGGTTTTCCCTCACTATGATGCCCTCGTTATCACTTTACAAATATTAGATACAGATGTAAGACGCATTATGGTGGACTATGGGAGCGGCGCGTGCATTTTCCATCCTCAAGTACTTGCACAAATGAAACTCGAGGATAAGATAGTACCGTGTTGCATCACGCTAACAGGCTTTAACAATGCAGTTGAACAAACATCCGGGGAAATCACACTCCCCGTCCTGGCCGACGGCGTCATTCTGGAAACCACATTCCACATCATGGACCAAGATACGACGTACAATGCCGTAATAGATCGACCTTGGATACACGCCATGAGGGCTATCCCTTCCAGCTTGTACCAAGTTATCAAATTTCCAACCCCATGGGGAGTATTCAGCATACGAGGAGAACAACGCACATCTCGAGAATGCTATCGCATTGCCCAGGATTATACATACACCCAACAAATGAAGGGCAAAGCAGAGAATGCATAATAATTAATTGTGTCGAAGTCGAGCTGTGATGAAAAGGCTGACGTCATCACAGATCCCGAAACAATAGACGACACGAGATCAACCGTAGAAGACCTCGACCCCTTCCAACTTGATAAAAACGACCACAGCTAGAAAGCCTACGTCGGCTGCAAGCTTCAAGAACTAGGTAAATGCTGTCAATTTTTAACTGCTAACGCGTACTTGTTTGCTTTTTCCCATGCAAACATGCCAGGTATCCAGAAGGATGTCGCCACACACAAGTTGAACGTCTACCCGTTCTACCCCCCAGTAAGGCAGGTTAGGCAAAAGTTCAATTTTGCAATAAACGATGCAGTCCGCAAAGAGGTCGAAAAATTGTTAGAAAATGGCTCCATCAATCCCCAATGGGTCGCCAATGTGGTCATGGTAATAAAGAAGAGCGAAAAGTGGCGGATGTGCGTAGACTTCACAGATTTAAACAAAGCATGTCCCAAAGATTCATTCTCGCTACCTCACATTGACTAGCTCATTGACGTAACGGTCGGGCATGAACTGCTGAGCTTCTTAGATGCCTACACGGGCTACAATTAGATCCTTATGGAAGAGGAGGGCCAGGAGAAGGCCATCTTCATCACCCACCAAGGAACATACTGCTATAGGGTAATGCCCTTCGGACTGAAAAACGCGCGGGCGACATACCAAAGGTTGGTGACCAAAATGTTCAAAGACCAACTTGGCAAGACCATGGAAGTCTACATAGACGGCATGTTGGTCAAGTGCAAAAAGAAAGAAGATCACATCGACCACTTGAAAGAGGCATCCGACATACTCAGGTGATATGGGATGAAATTAAACCCTGAGAAATATGCGTTCGACGTAACTTCAGAAAAATTCCTGGACTTCCTAGTATCAAAAATAGGCATAGAGGTCAATCCCAACTAAATCAAAGCCATTGAGGGAATACTAGAACACTTAACTAGCAAAAAACAAGTTCAGAAGCTGACCGACACATCGCCGCCTTGTCGAGATTCATCTCACGATCATCTGATAGATGTCACAAGTTTTTCGGCATGCTTAAGAAGGACAATGGCCTCTTATGGACATCCGAGTGCGTTCAAGCCCTGAAGGAGTTAAAAGCCTACCTATAATCTCCATCGTTGCTTGCCAAAGCAGAACCAGGGGAACGTCTGCTCGTCTACCTCGCCGTATCCGAAGTAGCGGTGAGTGTAGTCCTAGTCCAAAAAAACAAAGGTACGCAATCTCCTATCTGTTACATTAGCAAAACCTTAGTCGACGTCGAGATGAGGTATCCCCAACTCGAAAAACTGGCCTTGGCCTTGGTCATAGCTTCACGAAAGCTTAGACCCTACTTCCAATACCATCCAATTTCGGTAATCACAAATTTTCCCTTGACAAGCATCTTGCATAAGCCCGAGCTATTGGGGAATATTAGCTAAGCGGGCCATAGAATTGAGCGAGCATGATATCACATGTTAACCACTGACGCCGATAAAATCACAAGTCCTCGCCAACTTCAGCGCCAAAATAATGTCCCAAGTCGAAAAAGAAGCCGCCCACGCTTCTCCACGAACACAAGATCTATGGATTTTGTACACCGACGGCGCCTCCAATGCGTCAGAACCCGGATTGGGATTTGTACTCGAAGTCCCGGTAGGCGAAGTGGTTCGCCAGCCAATCAGGTGCCCGAACATGACTAATAACGAGGCCGAGTATGAGGCCGTGATTGCAGGGTTAAGGCTAACACTCAAGTACGGGGCGAGGCGGGTCATCCTACGCTGCGACTCTCAACTCGCCATCAACCAAGTCACAAGGACTTTCCTGATCAAAGAGCAAAGGTTACAAAAATACCAGGACGAGATCTGCAGACTATTGACCAGGTTTGACGAGTGCCAGTTCGACCAAATCCCTCGAGCACAAAACATCGAAGAAGACGACCTTGCCAAATTAGCGGCAACAACTAAAAGCATAATCAGAGAAGGAAACATGGTCACCCTCCTCCACTCATCGATAGATCAAAATGAGGTAAGGACCATAAATCTAACTTGGGACTGGAGGAACCGTATTGTTATATACTTGCAGGAGGGCGTACTCCCAGATGATAAAAAGGAAGCCAATAAGCTCCGGATGCAAGCGACCAGGTACAACATCATTCACAACGACCTATACAAAAGGACATATGATGTCCACCTAGCGAAATACTTAGGCCCGAATCAGACGCGGTGCGTACTGGAAGAAGTCCACGAAGGCCACTGTAGAGCTTACTCAGGCAATCCAGCTCTGGTCAGATATCTCATACAGCAGGTTACTACTGGCCTGCCATGAAAAAAGAGGTCGCAGACTTCGTAAAAAAATGCGAGCAATGCCAAAAATATGCCACAATGATCCATCAAGCAGGAGAGCATTTCCACTCGGTCACCTCCCCTTGGCCTTTCATCAAATGGGGAATGGACATCATCGCCCCCCTCCCTGTGGGGTGAGATAACGTATGATTTCTTTTGGTTTAGTGACTATTTTTCAAAATGGGTAGAAGCAGGAGCATTCGCCTAAATACGCGAACAGGAAGTGATCGCCTTCATATGGAAAAACATTGTGTGTCGCTTCGGCCTCCCCAAAGAGATCAGTTGCAACAACGGACCCTAATTTACTGGAAAAAAGGTCGACCAAATTTTTCGAGAAATGGCATATCCAAATATACTCTCCACACCATACCAGCCCGCGGGCAACATGCAAGTGGAATCCTTGAATAAATCAATACTGAACATCATGAAGAAAAAGCTTGAGGACGCCAAGGGATTATGGCCGGAGCTGTTACCAGAAGTGCTTTAGGCCTATCGCACAATGCCAAAGATGAGTACAAGAGAGACACCCTACTCTTTAGTCTATGCGACTGATGCGGTAATACCAGTCGGAGAGCCCAGTTTGCAATACTCCCATGAGAGCGGGTCGAAGAACGGAGAGATATGGTCTATATAAGGATGGTCACCCAAAAACAGCAGGCATAATGCTATTATAACAAAAAAACCAAGATCAGACTACTCAAAGTTGGGGACTACGTGCTCAAGGCCAAAACACAAGCAAGTAAAGACCCGCGGGAAGGCAAACTAGGGATGAATTGGGACGGCCCATACAAAATCATGGCATTAGCAAATAAAGGGTCATTTCAACTAGAAACAATGGAAGGAAAAATACTGCCAAATAACTCGAACGTCGCCCACCTCAATTATTTCAACTTTTAAGAAAAAGCATCCTCCAAGTCGCATTCTTTTTCCCTCACTTGAGTTTTGTCCCAATCGGGTTTTCTCGAGGAGATTTTTAACGAGGCGACAAGGGGGACACTTCTAAGTCGAAATACAAACGGAAACAGACACCGGATGGTTAGTTCATTGCCCAACCTCTCAACACGTCTCCAGATCACCCAATGAAGGGACTAGATAGACTGGGACTGGAATGTCAGCCCGAAAAATATGTAAATTTCTCTAAGTATGAACAAAACACAAATGTATGAAGTCCGCCCATGTTCTCGTCAGAACAACATCGCCTCAATATCAACTCGAACCCCAGCCACAATTAAGTAAATTACATTCGACCTCGTTCGAATTAAACTACATTCGACCTCGTTCAAATTAACTCACATTCGACCTCGTTTGAATTAAACTACACTCGACCTCGTTCGAATTAAACTACATTCGATCTCGTTCAAATTAACATACATTCGACCTCGTTCGAATTAACTCGCATTCGACCTCGTTCGAACTAACTCGCATTCGAGCTCTTCGACCTCGCTCGAACCAACTCAATACAGGTTATGTTCGACCTCGTTCGAATTAATACCTGCTAATCCACGACCATGGCCAAAACCAAATCTGGCCAGATTAAAACGACATTTCTTACTTCAAATATATTCCTTACAAAAACTAAAACAGATGCCAGCAAAAGTATGTACAAGAATTACAAGCAAAAGAAAGAAAAATAACTACGTGCTACCTAACTCAGCAGCACCATCTCCACCCATTTCTCCACCTTCACTGTCAGGATACTCATCGTCGTACCAGTCATCCTGCTCAATCCTTTCCACGTCTTCCTCAGCATCACCAGTTTGTGGTGTGGCGGGGTCATAGCCATAAGCAAACCGAGCTTCACGTTCCTTAGCACGTGCATTCGCTAAGTCGGCTTCCGAAACAGGCCCTATCCCCATCAGATCCCTAAATATGTCTAGATGGGCCTCGGCGTGAATCCATTCCTCATACAGATCCCGAGGAATATCAGGAAAAGTAGTACGGGAGGAGGACGGCTGCGCCAATAAATGTTCTTTCTCAACCTCGAGGGAAACAACTCGATCACTAAGGTCCGCAGTCTCTTTTTCTAACTCTCCAATCCGCTCATCAAGCCGCTCCTCTCTGAGCCTAGTCGTCTCCATGGCGTAATCCCGTTCAGAACGAATAACACGGATCGCATCCTCTAAAGCTGCAACTCTATGCGCAACTAATAACTGGGCCGACTCCGCCCTCTCCAAATCCACTACCTTCTCGGCGACTTTGCCACTCAAAACGGCCGCTCGAAGTTGACACTCCTCCAGCTCGGCACGCAGCGAGACCACTTGGGACTGAAGGTCGGTGCACTGGGCCTCAACCACCCTACTTATTTCGAGCTCCTTATTTTTGTCCTTCAACGCCCCCTCGAGCTCACTACTTTTTTCGATGACCTTCACCAATTCGTCATCCTTCTCCTTTAGCTCGTTTCGGAGGGCCCGGAAGTTGCTACTACCACCAAATCGCCGGCAAAGCTCACGGTGCTTATCACGATATTCGCGATATTTCCACTCCATCTTTTGGAAGATAGCCTTACGCTTCTCCTCTCGGCGAGAACTTTCAATCTCCAAGATCACAGTCTAAAAAGAAAGCCAGAGCGGGTAAGAACAAAGTCAAAATCAACATAAAAAACGAATAAGGAAACATAATACCAAACATACTCTAAGAGCAAGGTCGGCTATGCTCTTCGACAAAGTGGAATCCTTCAGTTTCTCGAGGGCTTTACCCTCCACATCGGAACATAGTAGAACAAGAGAAGGGACCACGTCCTCTGTATCAACTAATAGATCCGGAATATAGGGACCAAGAGATTCGATTGTCTACTATTCCACATTTTTTCATTAGATCCGAGAAGGGTCCCAACATTCTAGTATTTGTCTATCATTTATCATTGTCAGAAAGAAAGAAGAATCATCCACCTCATTCAATATTGGGTGAATCATTATCCTTATTTACTTTAATGCCATTTATCGTTATTTATTGCTTGATATTCCCCCATCATTAATGATCTTGAAACATTGAATGTATATCACATTTAATCTTCTCTCAACACTGCTCTTGCGTGATTGGTGTTAATCGATTATAGATCTGAAGTTATTATCATTAAATAAATTTAGCCATTCGTCATACAATATTAATTAATTTAATCAAAAGTCTACATTTTTTTTTTTGTCAAAAAGATGTTTCTTTAAAGTTGCTCAAACGGAATTGGATTTGGTGTATGANATCAGAAAAAAAGAAGAATCATCCACCTCATTCAATATTGGGTGAATCATTATCCTTATTTACTTTAATGCCATTTATCGTTATTTATTGCATATTCCCCCATCATTAATGATCTTGAAACATTGAATGTATATCACATTTAATCTTCTCTCAACACTGCTCTTGCGTGATTGGTGTTAATCGAATATAGATCTGAAGTTATTATCATTAAATAAATTTAGCCCTTCGTCATACAATATTAATTAGTTTAATCAAAAGTCTACATTTTTTTTTTGTCAAAAAGATGTTTCTTTAAAGTTGCTCAAACGGAATTGGATTTGGTGTATGATAAGATGCCAATGGATGACTGGGAATATGCCAAAGAATTGTGCAGAAGGAACAGTTACTATCCCAATAGAAAATTGGAAGTGCATCCTAAAGTACATTAGGCATATATCCTTTTAGTTTTAGAACAAAACCTAACCATTATTATTCTGGTTCTATAATTATTATAACAATAATAAAATGAATTCAAGTATGTCCCATCATTCATGTTATGTTATGATCTCGTATATCCTGGGTCTTCCTATAAATTAATGTTAGGGGCGAGTACAAATTTAAGTTCTTTAAACCTTGATTCTATGTATCTTGTTTATTTTGATGGATTTATAAGAATCATTATTTTAAAACAAAGTTATTTCATAATAATATAACCAGAAATGAAATTTTTTGAACTTAACAAGCGCAATTAGAGACACACTATTATTTTGGTGAAGGTTCGTCACAAGAATATTGGACAATGGCCTTTTCGTGTTTGAACCAAACTAAGCAAACGAAAAAGATAAGAGAATAAAAATTTAATCACATGATAAGTTGAAGCAATATAATGTCAAAAAAAAAAAGAAAAAGAAAAAAGCCAACAACCACCAATTACCAACTATTTAAAAATAGGCACATGCTAAAGTCATTGGCATTTAAAGAATATTCCAACGAATTTTAAGGAAAAATAATAAAACAATATATACCCTAAGATCTAAAGAGTCTCATTATTTTAATTTCAGCATTAATTGCACTGACCAGATTATCCAGCTTCGCCTACCTCCTTCAAAAAAAAGAACATGCTATAAAATTTTAAAACTCATGACATTATATGCAATTGGTCAGGAAAAAACAATACATGCTATAAAATTTTAAAACTCATGACATTATATGTAATTGGTCAGAAAAAGGTGCCAAAAAAAGAAAGTTAGGAAATGAATTTTGTACGAAAAGTTTGAATAGACAAATAAAATAAATTAATATCATAAAGAAATTGCTAATTTGAGGAGACAAATTTGACCAAAACACTACCCATTGAAAGTAGAAACTAGAGGTGAGAAGGGTGACCTAAATACCACAAAAGATGTGGAATTATTAACAAAAAGGAGAAAAAAGAATGACAAACTTTGACCAAATGACGGAGCCCACTAACATTAGGTAATAGTACTATTTGTTATATTATAAGTTATAAATTTGGGGTGGGATTGTTCCACAAATACGGATAGTTTTGTCTCCACAACTCAAACCGCCAAATACATATTTGGTAAAGACAACTCAAAAATGACTCCTTAGTCCTTATGACTTATCCACTCAAAAATAACTTTGAATACTCGCTAATTCCAAACCTAATCCATTTCGTATCTTCCTATTCTATTCCCAAAATATCCGTCTATCTTTGGCTCTCTTCTTCTTTTCTAAAAAAAACCTTTTTGCACTTGTGAGTAGGGTACTTATCGGGCGGATAATTACACTTAACGGTTATCGGATTATAAATGTAGTAATACATTAGTCATCCAATAAGACAACAGACGGATTGATATCTGATTAACAATTATAGGCGCGATTATCGGACGGTTATCGGCTAAACTAAATTAAAAAATTTTGAACAATTATTCAATCTATACCAAAACTACACATACTGTACAAAGAGGTGTAAGATTGGATCAACGTTGCAGAATGAGTGGTACTTTTTTAGCCACAAGGATAGGAAACATCCCATAGGTTCAAGAACAAACTGAGCAACAAATGCTGGATTTTAGAAGGCAACAGGCAGGGACAAATGCATAAGTTGGAAGGCAACAGACAGTCTGTCATACACATAATAACCAAATTTGTAAAATCAGAAAAACACATTAGTTCAGTAATCAATCAAACTTTCAAAAGGACATTCGTTCATAATCAATCAAACATTCACATTCGTTCAATAGTACTTTATATATATTAGGGTAAAAGTATAAGTATATAAAATTCTTAACGAGTTAACGGTTTACCCGATAAGAAAATTGAGTAATCCGCCCCCAAACCGTTAAGCCGTTAATTATAAAATCTCAATCCGTTCCCCATCCATTACCTTGATAATCCGATACCAATAAGCCAATAAACCATCGGTTCGGTTCGATTAACGGTTTCGGTTCGATTTTGAACTGCCCTACTTGTTAGTGCCTTAGAAGAGGCGCTTGTTGTTTGATTTCTCAAAAAGAAAATAAAAAAATTCACCTTAATTAAAAATATCGAATTTGAACCGCAAATTCAGACTAATTAAGGCCCAAATGCAAATATAGAAGTATTAAACACCGTGCGAGAAGGAAAAAAAAGAGTAACATACATCTTGGATTTTCTTTTCTATGGAAGAAAATAATCCTTTGTCGTTGCAAGTCATAGTACTACGTTATAATCATTCTTCCTCGTTTCACTTGAAACTAAACAAAAAAATGAATGAAAAGAACTAAGAAGAACACCTCAATAAAGAAAAAGAAAAGAACGAATTACAACAAAATCACAAACTTTATCAAACAAAGCTAAATATTTTAATTTATTAAAATCAACACTAATATATTTTCTTTAAACCGATATGATATAATTTTTATCTTATACCGTAAACACCCTTAAGTAGTGATAGAGAAAACAGAAAAGGGCAAAAATAGAACTTTGACAACCTCAAAGCCAGGAATGTGACATTAATACGCCCACCATCCCACCAAACTCCCTGACCAGAAACCTTATCCCTCCCCTCGGACACGAGAAAGTTGCAGCCCACGTGTAGCCAAGTAGACATGCTGGCGTCATGGATGACGCAACTTATTTGCCAGGTCATCAGCCGTTTCATTTCTCACGCCTTATCCGCCAACTACACCCTGGATATGCCACGTGGGATAAGCTCCTGTTCCAACCATTAATCCTAAAATTTCATATTCCTATGCTTCGCATTCCCACAGTAATTATNAATTAAAAATATCGAATTTGAACCGCAAATTCAGACTAATTAAGGCCCAAATGCAAATATAGAAGTATTAAACACCGTGCGAGAAGGAAAAAAAAGAGTAACATACATCTTGGATTTTCTTTTCTATGGAAGAAAATAATCCTTTGTCGTTGCAAGTCATAGTACTACGTTATAATCATTCTTCCTCGTTTCACTTGAAACTAAACAAAAAAAATGAATGAAAAGAACTAAGAAGAACACCTCAATAAAGAAAAAGAAAAGAACGAATTACAACAAAATCACAAACTTTATCAAACAAAGCTAAATATTTTAATTTATTAAAATCAACACTAATATATTTTCTTTAAACCGATATGATATAATTTTTATCTTATACCGTAAACACCCTTAAGTAGTGATAGAGAAAACAGAAAAGGGCAAAAATAGAACTTTGACAACCTCAAAGCCAGGAATGTGACATTAATACGCCCACCATCCCACCAAACTCCCTGACCAGAAACCTTATCCCTCCCCTCGGACACGAGAAAGTTGCAGCCCACGTGTAGCCAAGTAGACAT